>APFE030795442.1:41563-63238 GCA_000404065.3 Pinus taeda
ATACACACATTGAATAGTGGTGGTTACAAAAAAGGATACATTTTCATTCATGACGTCATGGTCATTTACCAAAATAAGTGAACTTTTATTGAATTGAGCATAGATAAGTTATGCAAGAATTCAATTCATTTAAAGTGTAATTGTTGCATTGGATACTATGCATGCTTAAAATAACCATATAAGTTATTTCTATCAAGTGATTCTAACAAATTTTTTATTGTGTTCCAAAATTTATAGACATACAAATACAAACAAAAAAACCAATACATTACATAAAATAAAAACACAAACTTTTAAAATTCTACCATCACAAAACATGGATTTGTAACTAATTATAAATATGTATTGATTAAAAATGCTTGTCAAAGATGCATTTAATAGTGATAGTTACAGAATCCATATCCATTCATGATGTTATGGTCATTTGCAAAAATAAATGAAATTTTGTTAAACTAAATGCTAATCTAAACATATATAGTTTAGTACACATTCAATTAATTGGGATGGCAATTCTTGTATATTATATTTTATGTGTGTAAAACCATCGTAGAGGTGATTTGTATCAAGTAAATAGACAATTTGGGCAATGACCTTCCATACGGGATATTCTAATGAAAGGATTTCTTGTGTTCTAAAATTATACACAAACAAGAGCATAAACAAACAAACACATACATTTCATAAAATAAAAACACAAACATTTAAAATTCTATCATCACAAAACATCAACATGTAGCTAATTATAAAAATCATATTAATTAAAAACAATTATAAAGAGTATTGTGCATTGAATAGCGACACTTAGAAAAATTCAAATTCATTGATGATGTTGAAAAAATAAGATTTTATTAAATTAAACAACAATTTAAAGATTGGTAAGTTAATATACGAATTCTACTCATTCTAAAATTAATTATTGTATACGATATTACATGTGTGTAAAAATATTATACTCAAACAAACAACCACACGCAAACAAAAGCACAACAAACAAATACATAGCAAAAAATAAAACCACATACATTTAAAATTATATCATCAAAAAACATGAATCTGTAAATTAATTTTTAAATTTTATGTTAGTTTCGTTTGATATGTTTTTAATTTTACATTGAATGATTGTTGTTAAAAAAATATTCATGCCCATATTCATGTGTGATTTTGTGATTATTTGTATTGTTGAAAAGTATATATTGATTAAAAACAATCATGAAAACTTGTGATTTTCAAACACACAAAAACTGGTGATGATTCTTACAAGGAAAATCTATAGTCATTGTTACTTGTGGTATTGTCATGGACATTTATATCTCTAAAATTTATTGACTAAAAATATTTTTGAAATTTTGATTTTATACTAAATAGACTTAAAAAATTATAAACTCCACCCTTTTTGTACCATAAAATAAAGAAATTGAGTAAAATTTAAGATAAGAATATATTAATTAAAATATCAAATTAAAGTTTGATAGGGGAATTGTGTCAAGAGGACAAGCTTGGTGTGATGGCTAGGGTTTCTTAGTCCTTTTGCTTTCCTTATGCGGTCGGGTTTCTTCAAACATCAAATGCACCTTCTGCGTCATCGCTAGGGCACAATCTCACTGCTTGTGTGTCCGGTAATGGAGCTTTTGAATGGAGTTAATTCTAGTTCCGGTCTCTTATGTAGGGATGGAGATCTGACAGCCTATGTTGTTAGTAGTATCATTCACCAAATGATCGATGCAGAGTACCTTCTTAGCCCGTACGTACACGATGGAATAGAAGGATGTGAAGGGCATCACATTCATGAGTTGGGAATGGACCTGTGTAGGATTAAGGTGACTCTGGAGCAAAAATCTTATAATTGTTTGGTCTTAGTCAGAAGAAATATCGATCAGATCTGAAGGAAAAATATTGGCTACAGAAGTGAATATTCCACCTCGAAAACTTCATTTCATAGATATGTTGTTAAAGATCCCGAATCTGGATATTAGTTTGTCAAAATGGAGGAGTAGCATTGGATGTGAAATTCTACATCGCTTTTTGCCGGATCAAAATTTTCCTCGATCAAAGTGGGTGGGTTTGGTGGTTTGGCCATCACTTATGAAGTCAATACTACCATGGAAATCCATATCACTCTTTGCAGATCCACACTTAACCATTGATTCTACTGAAGATTCGTGTGACTGTCAAGTATGGGCACTCGATCTAGTAGCCTTCCAAGTTTTTGTCAAATCCCCAAATGGAAAATCAATATTATTTTGGGTTTTGGCCACAAATCACATCAAACAATTAAAGCACAATATCGTGCACACTATGGGCATCCCAGTACTCCTACAAAGTCTAATCTGCAGATGAAAATCGATGCAAGAAGATGTGATGTTACAAGATTATAACATCCTCCCGTTATCCACCATCGTATTAAACTTGAGGATTCAGGGAGGATCACCTCGACCAATAAGTTCAAAGGGCACAAGGGCAGTGTCTAGATCTAGTATTCCCAAAGGAACATAATAAAATCAAGGGAAAGTATATGGAGTATTTTCTTTCATAGATATCCTCAAAGGAAGATGTGTTGCCTCAACAACACCTTATCAGAAACACAATATACCCAACCCCTACATAGTGGAACAACTAAATCAAATCCCATTATTGATTGTAGATCTACCATAAACAAATTATTTTTTCATAACATATGAATCTCAAGAAGTACTATGCAGATTCAACACTTTTTGGGTAAAACTAATGGATCTCTTCCATTGGATATTCACAAATTGGACAATAAATTGTGAGATTCAGCTTTGCTCCAGGGGCTTTTTCATAGTAAAATTTGTATCATGAGAGGGTTGTGAATATATATTGCAAGAGGGTCCATGGTTTTGGGGCTTTGCAGGAACTTTTGTCATCCCTTGGTTCCCATATTTCGACGCAAATATAATTGTAGTATATCAAAGGTTGGTTCGGGTTAGACTGCATAATCTACCCGTACATTTAGGGTGCCGTAAAGTGATAGAAGCTATTGGGAACATATTAGGGTGATACATAAATAAATATACACAAATATTTGAGGAACAAATCTACATAATCGCCAAAATTTCTTTGGAGCTAGACCTCAACAAAGGATTTTAGGACCATATTCTCTTGACACACAATAAGTAGTGCTCGACATAGTTCCTAGATTTTGAGAACACAGCATTTAGATGTTGAATAAGACAACAAATGAGATATCCACAAAATTCATGTCCTGATGCCAAGAAAACACGTCAAAGCAAGAAGTAAACAAGAAAGAAACTCAAGGGATGAAAATTCCCACAAAAATTTCTTGATAAAGAAGAGAATGATGAAGAAATGGATCCTCCTACCAATGAAGAAGCCCAAAATACACAAGAAAAAATAGAAAAGGGGAGCGTTAATCATGAAGTTTCAGGAACTCCAACGCACACATCGAGGCATGAGATGATCACTGTAGTAATAGAGACGGGGGATTCAAAATATCATCGTGTATCTGAAAGTTTAGATTCAGATAAGCAAAATCCAACAACGAATGAAGGGAACCAGCTAGAGCTTGTAATGGCCACTCCTTACTAGGCAGAATGACAAAAGGTTAAAAGGAGGAAATGGAGAAAAGGTGACATGTTTACCACCAATTTCGATTGGCAAGATTGAATGCATTATCACTATCTACAACATGTAATTTTTCTTTCATTAACAAAATTACGATTATTTCCGAGGAAAGAAATTATATTATTTATAAATAATTATAAAAGAATCTGATTTTCAAATACACATTGAATAGTATAGTGGTTGTTACAAAGAAAAAACTTTTTCATTCATGATGTCATGGTCAATTCCCAAAATAAGTGATTTTTTTGTTTTAAATTGACCATGGATAAGTTAATGCAAGCATTCAATTCATTTGAAGTGTATCTCTTGCATTGGATACTATGCATGCTTAAAATCATCATAGAAGTTATTTGTATCATTTTTATAGACAATTTGTTTAGTGACCTTCCATATGGTATATTATATTGAAAGTTTTTTGTGTGTTGTAGAATTCATAGACATATAAACACAAACAAGTGCAATTGCAAACAAGTAAATACATTATATAAAATAAAAACACAAACATTTAAAACCCTATCATCATGAACTATCCATTTGTAACTAATCATAAATATATGTTAAATAAAAATACTTATAAAGTAATTTTATTCTTAGATATGCATTGAATAATGATAATTACTAACAAAAGAAAACCATAGTCATTTGCAAAAATAAATGAAATTTTGTTAAACTAAATGCTAATTTGAACATATATAGTTTAATACACATTTAATTAATTGGAAGTGTAATTCTTAGATATTGTATTTTATGTGTGTAAAATCATCATAGATGTGACTTGCATCAAGTCAATAGTCAAGTTGGGCAATGACCATCCATACGACATATTCTAATGAAATTCTTTCTCATGTTCTAAAGTTTATACACAAACAAGGGCATACAAAAACAAACACATACATTACATAAAATAAAAGCACAAACATTTAAAATTCTATCATCATAAAAATTCTATCTAATTATAAAAAATGATTAATTAGAAAGTAATGTTCATTGATAGTGGTGCTTGTGAAAATTCAGATTCATTCATGATGTTGTTGTCATTTGCAGAAAAAACAACATTTTATTAAATTAAGCTACAAGTTAAAGATCAGTACTTTAGTATACAAATTCTACACATTGGCAAAGTACTTATTTTATATGATTACATTTGTGTAAAAATATTATGCACATACAAACATAACAAACAACCAACGGAAAACAAGAGCACAAAAAAAAGTACATAGCATAAATTAAAGTCACATACATTTAAACTTCTATGATCATAAAACATCAATTTGTAAATTAGTTTTTAAATTCTATGTTTATTTTGTTTGTATTTTATCATCATCACGAGGGACTTCTGATATATTTTAAATTATCATTGAATGATTGTGGTTTGAAAAAATATCATTCTCATAGTCACTTGTGATGTTGTGATTGTTTGTATTGTTGAAAAGTATATATTGATTAAAACTAATCATGAAAACATGTTATTCTCAAACTTACAAAAAATGGTGATGATGCTTACAAAGAAAATCCACAACCATCTATTTTCGTCATATTATAACAAGTTATAAACTCCACCCATTCTATATCATAACAGATTAATTAACTAATAAATTAGTTATTTATTTTGTTTAAAGTGGCGTTATTCATTCATTATTAATATCAACTTATTTAAACAAATTAATAAATTTATATACTTCTTGTTAAGTTGGAAATGTTTTTATATTAAAAATTTTAGTTAATTACAATAAAATTTTAGAAGTTTTTGAATGAACGATTTATATTTTTATATGAAGTTTTCTTTAAAATATTAATATTTGTAACATGAGGGAGGAGGAGAATGGAGAGTGGGGCAAAAATGTTCACTAGGGTTTTAAGCTGCTGCAAAGTTGAATTCGCTGCAATCAAGCTTATGCCTGTTTCTGTTGATCAAAGGAATCCGCACAGTGGGGTATTGTTTTTGCGATGGACATCAAAGGAGGACTCAAGATATATGGCAACCACACTGGAAGGGATTCAGGTGATCCAAAGTTGTTGGAAATATATGATCTGTGTAGAGAATTGGGACTCAAATCATAGGTTTTTTATTCCTGGTGGGATCTTTTTCACGCAGTATATTTTATGCATTCTCCCAAATCCACTGGTTTTATTTTTCTTTCTTTCATATTTTGTCATGGATGATAGATGAATGGAGATGATCGGTAGAGCTCTCCTAGGGTCTGGAGACGACTGGTCCATGGCATCGACTAGGCTTGCAGCGGATCCCGTCCCGACTGTGCCCGTGATGTATGAAGGTTGCATAAACCCTGGAGAAAAGCCCGTGAAGGTGTCGAATGGGAATCCCAAACGGATGAAGCTGACAGCGCCCTCATTTACAGATGATATATGTAGTCATCATGGCTCTAAAGGTGTATTGCGCTTCATGCCCATATGCCGTGGTCGTGCCTGAGGCCCTAAAGAATGATGAGGCACCAAATATTGGTGTGAAACCTGCGGCTCCAAAGGTGGTGGCCCTCAATGCCAAGGATCTAGCTGAGGCCACTAAAACTGCTGCTCTGAAGGCTGTGATGAATTCTATCCCCATGATCATCTGCAGGGTCGCAAAGAAAGCTGAAAAGGAGTTTGGCTACAAGGAACAGGAAAATAGTTTCCTGAAGGAGCCCACAGAGATCCCATTGCATTATGATGCACCTGAAGCTGCTTGGTCATGGTACCTCTAGACAGAATCAGAACCCTCATCACTGGTAAATCTTTTTTTATTTAAATTTTTTATCAAATCCCCTTCGGAGATGACATTATTTATCTGGGTTCATGCAATAGACTGTGTAACGCATTTCAAGAATCTTATCTCAAATCATTTTGGATATCTAATTGGATTACAATATCTAAGTTTTGGGGGCATAGGTCTGCAGGATCCCAAACCTCTCACATAATACAATGTTTTACTTGTGTCTCAATTTTGGCACTAGTGATTGGTGCCAAAACTGTGGCTCCAACGGTGGTGGCTCTCAATGCCAAGGATCTAGTTGTAGCCACTTAGACTGCTATTCCGAGGGCTGTGATGAAGTTTACCCCCAGGATCGTCTGTGGGGTCGCAAATAAAGTCGAAAAGGAGGAGTCTCGCTACAGGGAATAGAGAAATAGTTTCCTGAAGGAGCCCATAAAGATCCCATTACATTGTGGCACACCTAAGGCTGTTTGGCCATGCCACCTCCAGACAGAATCAGAACCCTCATCACTGGTGAATCCTTTTTGATTTAAAATTTGTATTAAAACCTTTTCGGAGATGTCACTATTGATCTCGGTTCACGCAATAGACTGTGGGATGCATTTGAAGAATCTTATCCCAAATCATTTTGGATATCTAGATAGATTACAATATCTGATTTTTGGGGCCGGAGCTCTCTAGGATCCCAAACCTCTCACATAATACAATATTTTATCTGTGTCTACTATAATACTGAATTTGAGGCTGAGAGGTGGCACAAATTACAACAAAACAAATCATTCAGGAGGAGCCTCTTAGACCAATTCAACCAAAAACACATAAATACATCAGAAGCACAAAAATGGAGGACGTTCTTTCAAGAACATCCTCCAAGGGAAAAATTCACCTTCAGCCTCAACAAAGCAAGCCAGAACTGAACCAGGTACATATATTGTGGAGAAATTGAATCACATCCTAAAATTAAACATAGATATACCATAAACAAATGAGCATTGTAATATTTTGGGAAAACAAGCTATTATCTACCGACTCAACTATTTCTGCACGAAACCCACTGAGCTCTTTCACTAGATTTTCGCGAATGGCTGAGCTCTTTCACTAGATTTTCGCAAAGTGCAGTGCTCACTATGATATTTACCTATGTTCTAAGGGGTTTTTCATTGTAAATTTCCCATCAACAAAGGTTAGAGATATCGTATTACAAGAAGGACCATGGTTTTGGGGATCCATGGGTTTTTTCATCACACCATGGTTTCCAGAATTTGATGCAAATACTATGGTTGTATCTAGGATGCCAATTTGGGTTCATCTGCAAAACCTCCCATTACATCTATGGAACCAGCGAAACCTTGTGGGCATCAGCAACACCATTGAGCCACACATTAGAATGGACATACAAAGACTAGAGAAAAGAATTTTCACATTCGCACGAATATGTGTAGAAGTAGATCTCAACAAAGGCTTGTCGACCACATTCAACTGAAGCACAAACAATGGTGCTAGACACATACACTTGATTATCTAAATACAACATTTAGATGTAGAAACTATCGGCAAACAGGACAACTAAAAAATACGCGCATAAAGCCAAAGAGAACACCTGTGTAAAGAAGAAAATAGAAAAACAGGCCAAGGGATGGAAATTTTCACCACCACGCTCTGATGAGGAGGAAGCTGGTGTGGAACATCCCATATCAATGAGGAAAATCATATGAACAAGGAATAAAAAACACATGAATTACATCCACAATCTTCGATGGACTCACAACTAGTAAATATACCAGCCACAATGGATACCCATGGATCCAAATGACTACATACTTTAGACAACTCTAATTCTGATAAAGAAAACCCTCGACCTGAGGATGATACTTCACTTGCACTTATATCTTCGATGATGATTCAAGGGGAGTGGTGCAAGGTGAAGAAGAAGAAAGGGAGAAAAACATGATTTTTCTCCCCATATGTACATTACTTTTTACAATTTTTGATGAGCCATTAACTATCCCATGAATGGGTCACAACATCTACAACATATAATTTTGTTTTAATTAATAAAATTAGGATCTTTCTCCTAGAAAAAAAAATAATATTTGGAATGTTAAATAAGATATAAGAAAATAATATAACCTTCACAAAAACCATTTGAAATACATTTATAATTAATTTTAAAATTAGCTATTTGTTACTACATTAAAATTAAAAAAAAGACGTTTACAATAATAGGAAATTATTTCTTAACAATTAAATAAAACTCTAAAAAAAATTAAATGTTGCAAAATATATATATGAGAGTTAAAAAAAATTCATATATATATATATGATTTTTTTTTTCTATATACATTTATTGAACATTTTATACAACAACCTTATAAATAATTAAATAGATGTTAATATGAATTCATGTTGCCAACCAAAACCAAAAGCATAAGACACATACATAATTAGATGTTAAAAAGAATTCAAATTGCCAACAATAACTAACAAGGTGAGATAGAGACACAATTAAATGTTAAAATGAATTCGCGTTGCCAACAATAACCAACAGGGTGAGGTGCTCGACTTTTACATAAGTGTAAATAAATGTTTACATATATCCTCTCGACTTTTACTCATTTACTCTACTCCACGCTCTACAACCGGATAAAGTCAGAACCGCAACATCATTATCTTATCTTCTTCCCAATGAATGGAGTGAGGACCAAAATGGATGGCTTTGTCTGAATTCGTTAATCGAATTACTCCAGCTCCAGTATTTCGGCAACGCCCGTCGTTACTCATCGCCTCCGAGTTATCAGAAAATTCAAGCTCCACAACAAGCCTAATAAGACTATGACTTGTGGATTTTAAACAATTCAATAAAATTGCATATAATTGAGTGGAATGAAGAACATAAGAGATGGTGGCAGGGGTGAGCTTAGGCTACAGGAAATTAGAACAAAGGAATTGGAATTTGCCATTTTCAACTTCGTGCCATGATAGTCTACTTGTTATTGGTGATTATTGGAAGATAGTCTACTAATAAAATATTTTTTAACTAATAAATAAAATCATAAAATCATATAGGTTAATAATCATTTTCATTAAAGTTATATGGATTAATAATTTTAGTAATTAAAAAATAATTAATTTAAGTTATATGATTAATAATTCTTTTATTAGTAATTAAAAAATAATTAATTTATATATTTTTTAAATATTTTTAGGTTGGATAATTTGAATGATAAATATATCAATAAAATATTTATTTCAAAGTTTGAGATAACTTATTTTTTTCAATATTTCTAAAGAGTCTTGCAAAATACTACGACTATAAAAAATACAGCTACTAAATAGCTAAAGGTTTTCTTAAGTACAACCAATTAGTTATTGGATTAAAACAATGAGGGAAATCATAAGGAAACATGCATTAGTTATTAGTTACCAATAATATTTTGATCTATAAAAATATATATTAATATTGTATCATATTCACTACATTATTAATGAAATTTATTATTTAGATATTTCTATATATTGAACTATATATTAACCCCCACAAAATTGTTCCCCTTATTTAATGTAACCTTTGACCACTATAATATATGATACAATATGTGCCCCTTAACCTAAAACCATTATGAATTTCAAAACACTAATATGACCCATAACAGCTAATTTACTATGATCACTCATACTCATAGATAATTACAAACCCTTCCATAATGCAACCTCTAACCAATATTACTATTAAAAAAGAATGACACTTGATAATTATCAAGGGACTAACTCTAAAATTAATTAAACAATAGTGCACTATGAGCTTTAAAACACAATGAATTCTAGAAACTATGACCCCTAGTACACTTCACGATATTGACATTATAATTCCTGGAATTTTACAATAGGCATCAATTTTAATATCTAACACATTAACTATAGCATTAAAATGATAGATTTTATGTACTTAAAGTGGCATAACATAGTGATAAAGTTGAATGAAGTGCAACTCCAAATGCAATCTCATAAGAAAGGAATATAGTAAATGTTGTGTATTTTGGAGATGATATTTTGATTATTTATATTAACCCAAAAATCACTTTTCTTGAGACAACATATGGTAATGGTTTTGATTATCAATATTGACCCAAAACGCACTTTTAGTTATATGTATTTCAAAATTATAAAATTTCTAAATTTCTAAATTGTGTAATTTTATGGTTTTTTCCTATTTGCACTATTCATATACGAATAATAAATATTCATAATTGGGTTCTTATTTATTCATGTTTATATTATTTTGTTAAATATATGTATTGTTAAATTAAGTTTTTGATATCTCAATTTTTTTTCTTATTTCTAAATTTTTCCTAATGAGAGAGAGTCATTTTTCATGAATAGGTAGAGTCTCTAACATTAAGCTCACTATTCTACCATAAATTAGTCAAATCATCTGATGAGAAAAATATACAACTAGGGAAAACACATTGGTGACATGCTGAATATGAACCAGTATGAATGTGAATATTTTAATAATTCTATTTGGCTCCCTTCTTTACTAATTTGGATAGACATGAAACAAATTTCACTATTTACTCCTCTAGAAATATTTAAAAATCTTCCAATAGATGGAGAGTACCTCAACACATACAAAAAATGTTTCCTCCCTCATCGCACATTCAATTGTCGCTAAAAATAATTAAAGTTTGGTATGTTGACTCTTTAGATGTAGACTGGAAAGATATTTTGTATCAACCTACAATTGACCAAATCTATATATGATCAGTTAATAATCTAACACAATACAATTCCACCACAAGCTCAAGAAAAACAAGGGGATATACTTTTAATCCTTCTCGATACTGAACAAGAAGAATAAAGGGAAGCATAGTTAGACACAACCATTTAAATTTGACCTCATAGTACCTTCGACATAATCTCATAAGAATATTGCAAGCGAAGACTCACGGAGTTGGAAAACAATAGGGACATAAACATATACAATAAATGGGAATGAAATCTTTCTAGGTAGTCAACTATAAGACCCACAATATCAATAGAATCTACACTCAATCGCATGAAATAATTTTGAGGATACACTATAAAGGGTAGAAAGGAAAAGAAGCCTAGAGAATTAGAACAATTTCTAGAATAATCGATTGGGCCTGACGTCTTGCAATTTATTTGACATGGAAAATATGTATTCGTTGAAGGATTACTATAGAAAATGATGGTATTTCAGCAAACACAGGAACATAAACAATCGACTCCAGACAAACTCAACAAAGAAGGAAGCTCATCATAGGCAAAGGACGAAGGATAGTCAACTGAACACGACAGGAATAAAAATATCTTCAATATCGACTTAACTTTTGATTCACCCCATGTTACTACGACAACAATTAGGTATACTCTATTAATTAAATTATCTCAAATTAATTAATTTAAAAAAATGGGATATCAACACATCATATTGGGAATGTGGTATTTCTAAGCCATGGTAATGTAAGAAGAAATGTTTCCACTTAAAGGATTTCCATAATAATAGTGGGGTGAAACTACATGGATAAACATATTTTTATATATTATATAGCTCCAATAATAATAAAAATAATAAAGATATCGTTTAGTTAACTTTTATAATTTTTTTAATCTCGTTAATGCAATATGTATAATGGGGTTAGTGTTTTGATTCTTATCATAGATTGATGGCTATAGAAATTTTTCAATCCATTTAATTATATGGTCACAATCGTTATAAAAAAGGAATAAATCATTTTATAGTCAAAATATTCTATATATAGTATATTTTAAATAATTTGGAAACAATTTTTTTTTATTAAATTAAGAAGGAATGGAGATCATAATTACATTTTATATAAGTCTTAACCTTCTATTAATGAGTAATATTAAAAATACTAATTTCTGATTATTGAATCTCTAGCATAAACTTAATTATTATTGATAATGAAATCAAAATTATAGAAATCCTATTACAAGGGATACACACTATCAACATAAAAAAATTAAAGAATCATAAATATGATTTCACAGATTTATTTATATGCATTTCAGATTTGTAAATTAGATATTCCCATTTTTTTTAATCACTAATATTTATATTTATATACATAAATATATATGTTTGTAATATGATTTCTTTTAATATTCTTGTTTTGTTTTGTTTTGTTTTTGTTTTCATTTTTTCTACTCAATTTTACCTTAAATGTTGAGGCTTTGTTTTGAAATCTAAGGTGTTGTTGAGTTCAATGCAATGGCTTCACTGATTTTCACTTATATGTACAATATATGAGATATTTTTCTATTAAAATTATGAAATCTCAAATGCATTCACATTTATTTATTTAGGAAAGGAATTTAAAGGATACAAACCAAAATATATTGACAGCATTATACACATATTAATGTTTCTCTAACCTCATTATTCACGAAAATCCC
Source organism: Pinus taeda (assembly GCA_000404065.3). Lineage (NCBI taxonomy): Eukaryota > Viridiplantae > Streptophyta > Pinopsida > Pinales > Pinaceae > Pinus > Pinus taeda. Next base: position 54,315 of record APFE030795442.1, read on the forward strand.
CCTTTGAATCGGTGTGAGATATGCAAGACACATTCCACGTGATTTGGAAGAGAATCATATTACAATATAAAAGTATATTTTTTGATGGTTATTCAAAAATTCATAAATATATTCTAGGAAAAACATTAAAGTATATGGAAATTTAATACAATAGGTATACACTCAATCAGAAAGATAATACTTTTCATTAAGAAGGAGATAATTGTTCAACAATACACATTGTTTAGGATAGGTAACACCTACATCACCTCCTATTGCAACTCTTCTACTCAAAATGTTCATATTTTTATTATATATGTACAATGAGAAACTCCTTAGTTCTCCATTGGATCAAAAGAAGCCATGAAGGTGAAATAAACTTGGACATGCATAAAAAAACTTTAATGGAATAAAAGAAGCATCCATTGTTTCTTTCACTAAATTGTAATATAATTATGTTTATGCATCCTAAATTGTCTTTCATCTTTTCAAAGAAAAAATATCATGAAATTTACACACCCTTCGCATTGAGGATTTTCATTGTTACTGTGTCACAAAGGCTCCCAACATGCAAACATTAAATTACCCACAACTTTATTCCTTGTTAGTTATTCCCCACATGTTAGTTTTATCCAACAATGTCAGAAGTAATTCTTCTTTGTTAGTCGATTTTTTTATATATTTTCCACAATTGCGCCATGTTTTTTCTTTCTTCTCGAAGGGTTCTATCTAGTAGCAAAAATTTCAAGGATGGAAATTTATTTTAAAGCTTATAAATCTTGTCTAGCATTAGTACCCACTAATATGCATAATATAAAGTGTTTAATGATATTTTCGTAAAAATATTGAGAGTTCTAATGATTTTGAAGCTAAAATAATTTTAAATTATAAACATTGACAAAATAAATTAAAAAATGTCAAAATTGACAACTATTTTTATTTTTTATTTTGGAAAACCATGGAATATTAAACCACTCTAAATATTTCCCCAAAGGAATTTGTCTACTACATTTACATTGGAATATTGTTTATTCTACCGAGAGCTGATAGACTATCCGTCAATATCATCTCATTTTTTGCTCTACTTAGTCATGCCCCTTCCTCTTCAAGGGAGATTTAATTCCCAAATAATGAGAACTAAACACGCTTCTTTTGTTATACCTAACTACTTTAAGCATTAAATATGTTAATTGAGTATCCTACTAGATATATGTGGGATTTTCCACTTCCTTATTTGTTCAGGTCTTTAGCTATGCATAATGATTTCTAAATTCTTCTTTGTCTCATATAATTGTTTGGATAACTTTCTCCTTGTTGACATTTGCTAGGAGTATAAGAAATCTATTGTTCCTTGTTCACATTTGCTAGCAAGGCCCGTTTATTCATGTAGAAAAGTTGGACATATATATTTTAATTTGTGTGGTCCTATGAATTTTCCTTATTCCAATGAAAATAAATGTATGAAGAATTGTGTTGACCATTACACTAGAATATTTTAGGTGTACTGTTAGGTCCCTATATTACTAGTGTAAACCCTTATTGTTATTAATACAACCACCTTATTATACTTTAGTGCCCATGTATTACCCATATTTTTATTATTTTGCCCCATAGAAACCCACTATTATTATTATTGTGCACTTACATTAATATTGTTATGTAAATCTGATTATATTATGGCCCCTTAGACTCTTATATATAGAAATGAGGTCTTGTCATTTGTATCATCGAAGAATTTTTCATGTGTAATGTAAAGGAGGTTTCCCCCTCAAACAGGCTTATTTCCTACGCGTTGATCTATCTTTTCTGTCTTTTTGTGGGTTGGTTTCATAACATGTATTTATTGAAAAGTAAATCTCAAGATTTCCAAACTTTTAAGGAATTTCATGTATGGATTGGATATGAAGCATAATCATATATTGGTTCTCTTCATACTATTAATGGAAGATAATGTACTCTAATGAATATGAAAATATCTCTACAAGCATGGGATTCAAAATCATAGCATAGTTCCATAGAATTCTCAACAAAAATATGTAGTTGAAAGAATGAACATTACTATAATTAATATAGATTGCTCAATGAGGATTTTCAAAAACTGAACGCTGATGTTTTGGGATGATGTGATTCTATGTGCAATGTATGTGAAAAACTTATGTCCATTTCATGCTCTTAGAAAAATACTCCTTGTAAAATGTGGTATGGATGAAATCCTTTGGTAATCCATCACAAGGTCTTTGGTTCATCTACATTCACTTATGTTTTTATAGTATAGCCATTATTGCATATTGGGTATATTACTGTAAGTTTTTACTTCTAACTTTGTGGTTGTAACGTATCAGACTTTGATTATGGTTCCCTCAAAGGATTTCAGCATAATTTCTATTTTTCTCAATGGTTTCAAAATGAACTAAACTTAATACATGGAGTTCCTTCCAATATTTTACAATCTTTCTAGAATTTTCACGCTATGATTAAAACGTAACTTGATTCTCATCTCGATATATTTTTTCTCTGTACAAGCATATATGTGCAATAATAATATTATTCCCTTTACAACAAAGTATCGGGTTGAAGGATGTCATCTATATTACTAAGGTTAGACTCTACTTATGTCAAAACCCTCTATAACATTGTTTTCTTGATTAATTTAGATTTATTCCAATCCAAACAAAGGAATTCATTTCTTGCATGTGTAGGTTAATCTATGACCAACTTGGGTTAACTTGTGACATTGTTTTGGGGCAAAAATTAATGCACGATTTTTCGCCTACACTTTGGCCTTTGAATACTTATACAATGCTTCTTCTTTACAGGGTTTCAATGTCGGTTGCAATTTTTGCTTGATGTTGGCTGCAAGGAAATTTGATTTTGTTTGAGTGTAAATAATACCCTTATATAGCTAGGGATTTTCCCAAAAAGCCCGACACTCGAAACAATGCATGTATATCAATTTCAATTCAAGGGATTTACCCTCTCTTTTTTAGTGAGAATATTTAATTATGAGAAAATAGTTTTGGCTGTCTTATAGCCCCAACAATGTAAATCTTTCTTTTTATTCATAAGAGAAATTTATACAATCTATTTACTTGTTAGTGTGTGTAATGAAGTGATTCCATCAAAAGTTTAAAATACTATAATATTTGTTCTATTTATATTCTATGAGTACAAATTAGATATTCATGTCAACTCTATATATTTTGTTTCTAAATAATGACTATATATAATTTACTATTACTATCATTTTCATTGAAGAATAAAATATGAAAACTAGGCAAGAGGCATGTTGAACCCTTGTCATGGGATTTTGTGATGCAAGCCGCAACTCGCAAAACCCAGAATCTTTAAACTTTGTCTATGCATATAACCATGCATTGCAATACACAGTAAATCCAGCATATCATCCCTGATAAATGTTAAAAGCTCTGGAAGTTCCAGACAATACATACGCACACAAATCACTAAAATAATTAACTAAGAAATAAATTATTTACAAGAGAAATCATGGCCTATTCATGGCCTCATCTTCTTCATACTCACTCGTTCTCTCTCACTCTCTTCTCAATGCCTTTGAGGCTACATAATTTATAAAACTTAGCATGATCTAGAATCACTCAACTAAAAGCTCTAAGACTCTACATGCAATGCATACATATGGCAAAAAGCATCTTAAGGCTTTATTCCATTTTTTTCCCTGTTCTAAAATAGAAAATCTTCCTTATCCCTTAATGATCCACATCCATTTCTTTTTGCCTAAAAACACTCCCTATTTTATTAAAAATAAAAAAATATTTAAAATTATCACACCCCCCTTTTTATTCCATATTTACAAATGAAGAGGGTCTTGATTCTCCAGCATCATGCACCCAACCTTAAATTTAATCATGATCCCCTGATCATGTGTTGGGATCTGTGTATGCCTGGATCGCACACTTTGTTCTGCAAGTCTTCATGCGCTATTTCTTGTTCCTTTTCTCCCGGTTTCCACACTTTATGTTGCTTTTCTCCACTAGCTGCACTCTTGCAATATTTTGCTGTCTTCCTTTTGTTGTTTCTCCTTTGTTTTACTGTTGCTGGTTTCTTCCAGGATACTTTCATCATTATCCGCCTCATCAGTTCAATTTCTCTTTCTAACAAATTTTCTCCAGCATCTTCAATAAGACCTGTACTCACAAAACAGTTGTTAGAATAAAAAAGATAAGGCATATATGGATGTTGGTGCATCCCAAACTTCCTGTCCCTATGGATGTTGGTGCATCCCAAACTTCCTGTCCCTTGGCAACATTCCTTTCTTTGTCACTTGAAATTCCATCTGCAACTTCTTCTACAACTTTTCCCTCTTGTTCACTGCACTGGCCTCTTTCTTCTGCAATCTGCTTATCATACTCTGGATTCTCCAACTAGTATTCTAACAATGCAATCTCTCTGTAGCATCGCTGAAGCATATCATCATCACCTGCATTCATACATAAATTATCAGCTGTTACTTCCTTTATCTGTGCTTCAGACGGATTCACTTCCACAAGAACTTCCTCTTGTGTTGTAACAATTTCATAAGATGGCACATCTTCTTCAACACCTGTAATCACATCACAATTGTCAGCTATACAAACACAAGAGTTCACATTATTCAGCTGATCTGGATCTACCCAATAATTCAAAAAATCATCAATGATCTCCTCCTCTGTTTCACCAATGGAAACCTCCTCTGCACCCGCAAACATACAAAACTCATCAGTTTTAAAACTACAAGACTTTTTAGTCCTTACTTCTTCCTTCAACATTTTCCTTTTATCAGATCTGCATGCGGAATCTTCAAATTTCATCTCTGGCACAAGAACTCTAAGTCCCTTTTTCAACAAGGAAATCAGAATTTGCTTCAACCTCCTCTGCAATTGTCGCCAAATCACTCTCTTTCCCTACAGTGGAAAGAGTAATTTTCCTTTCTTCTTTTCCTGCTCTTGCATCCATTCTTCCAGTACCTTCAACTGTGCCTTTATTTCTACAATCTTTCTTTCTCGAACTCCTGCAGTCATCTCATCTCTGTGGAATTTCTCTGAACCTCTTCCTCTGTCTCCTTTTCCTCTATAAAAACTCCCTCTGCCTCTGGCAGACTGCTTCCTCGTGAGTTTCTCACTCACCATGAGTTGCACTAGCCTCTGCAACAGCAATCTCCTTTGCTGCAACTTACCTCACCAATCCTTCCCTCCGGATCTGGTCTTTTGGTAAGTACTGGTTCACTGCCGAACATCTTGAGCACTCCTCTGCTCTCTCTAGGCTATCTCTTCAACTCACCTTCTTCTTCAGGACACTGCAATTGTCCTCTCTATCCAGCCTTCAGCTTAATTCCAGGTTCACTGCCACCTTCTCTGCAACCATAAACTTCATTTACAATTTCAAATCAGAAAAACAATCTCACCTTTAAGATCTTTCTTGATCTTGTCTTCTTCCCACTGCTGCAATCTTCTTCATTTGTGTATGCTTGCACATCAAATTTAAAAATCTGATCTTTATTTCAACTATTCACCACACTTCAAAAAAACACACTTCAATTATCAACTGCACAAAAAAAAAAAAAAACTTCTTCAAGAAAACATTCCCGCTCTAATACCACTTGATGCAGGCCGCAACCTGCAAAACCCAGAATATTTAAACTCTGTCTATGCATATAACCATGCATTACAATACACAGTAAATCCAACATATCATCCCTAATAAATGTTAAAAGCTCTGAAAGTTCCAGACAATACATATGCACAAAAATCACTGAAATAATTAATTAAGAAATAAATTATTTACAAGAGAAATCATGGCCTATTCATGGCCTCTTCTTCTTCATACTCACTCACTTCTCTCTCACTCTCTTCTCAATGCCTTAGAGGCTACATAATTTATAAAACTTAGCATGATCTAGAATCACTCAACTAAAAGCTCTAAGACTCTACATGCAATGCATACATATGGCAATAAGCATCTTGAGGCTTTATTTCATATTTTTCCCTGTTCTAAAATAGAAAAGCTTCCTTATCCCTTAATGATCCACATCCATTTCTTTTTGCCTAAAAACACTCCCTATTTTATTGAAAATAATAAAATATTTAAAATTATCACACCCCCCTTTTTATTCCATATTTACAAATGAAGAGGGTCTCGATGCTCCTGCATGAGTTTGAGAAGGTTGTCCTTTAGGCCCTAGCATAATTACTTTACCCAAGGTTGCTTGTTCCATGGCCAATTGATATGATTCTAGTTCTTTGACCTATAGCAAGCTAAACTAGGTATACATTTACTTTTCTACAAGTTAAACTATGTATAATTTTTTTTTTTTATTCCCTGCAATAGTTCTTCTCTGTAGCAGCTTACAAAAAACTATATTTTTATAGGTGAATAAGGGTTATTGTGCATGTTTTGTATATTTATCCATTCAAACAAGCTTCTTTAATTAATTACATAATATCCTTTTTCATCTTTGCACACATTCAAGTGTATAATTTTTTTGTGCATGCTTATATATTTATCCATCCAAACAAGCTTATTTAATTTATTATATAATATCCTCTTGCATCTTTGCACACATTAAAGTGTATTATTTTTTAGAATATACATATATAATATTTTCTTGATGGAAATAGATTAAAGGATATTGCATTCCTCCAACCAAGAACTATGTTTCCATGTACTTCCCCAAAGCTCTAACTCCTACTTCCTAGGAAAACAAATAGTAGTCATTTTCCAATTTACATTTCCTTGACCCTTAGCAACATCTTGCTACTTTTGTGGTATGAGTACAATCATTATTTCCAAATATACCTTTATATTTTATCGAACTCATTTTATCTCCAACAATCATTTTAAGTGAGTTTCACACATGAAACTTTTTATTGAGTCATGTGTTTTCTTGGTAGTGTGCAAAACCGACAATTCAACTCTAGCAAAAAGGAGAACCTTTTTTGAACTTTTTATCTTTCCTTTTCTTGGGCACAACTCATTCCGTGTGAATTATAAGTCCAATATCACATTTAAGCCTTTAATAATTTTTCAAGAATCATAACGCAAAAAGACAAATTTTCTTGTATATTAATAAAAATAAATATTCACACTGTCATATGTCACATCACTTGATGTGCTTTGAATTGTTAGGGGCAATTGAATATTCAATTAAGGTCATAATATAAATTTACCAATGCTTATTAAAATTCAATTTTGTAATTAGAGGAAACATAAGCACCTTCAAAAAGACATATTTAACATCTTTAAAAAAGAAAGTTATATTTGTTAAAATAATTGTCTTTGCTTTGAAAATTTATTTATTAAATTAAACACAAACATAAATCAAAGGATAAAGATTCAACTCCATGTTTGTATTTTTTGAAATATATTTTGATTAAAATATTTGCAAACAAATTAAATTGAACATAAGTGAGTTAGAATATAAGATTGAACTTTTTGCTCGTTTTCGTATAATATTATGATATTATGTATCTGTAAAATCATCACACAAAAAGGAAAAAAATAACACAACAAGTAAACCCATATTAAAAAATAAAAAACAGATTTTAACATTATAACATTATAAAGCATCAATTTCTAGCTAATTAATTTCTAAAGTACATAATTTCTTGCAAATTATGATAAATGTTTTGTGGTGTATTTTTTTAAATGTATTGAGCAGTTGTGCTTGTAAAAAAATTATTATCATAATCATTTGTGATATTATAGTTATTTTTATTATTCAAATATATGTTAATTGATAAATGTTATGATCATTTCTAGAAATAAATGAGATGTTATTAAATTGAATATCAATTTGCACATAAAATAAGTTAATACCCAAATTCAACTCGTTTAAAGTGTAACTGTTATATACAGTCATTATGTATGGGTAAAGGCATTATATATGCACAAACACAAACATATACAAAAAAATAAAATATAATCACAAACATTTGAAACTCTACGATAAAACATAAAATTGTAATTAATTATAAGAATATATTAATTTAAAATAATTGTAATTTTAAAATACACACATTGAATAGTGGTGCTTACAAAAAAAAAAATACATTTTCATTCATGATATCATGGTCATTGACCAAAATAAGTGAGCTTTTATTAAATTGAGCATAGATAAGCTATGCAAGCATTCAATTCATTTGAAGTGCAATTCTCGCATTGGATACTATGCATTCTTAAAATCATCATATAATTTTTTTGTATCAAGTTATTCTAATAAAAGTTTTTTATCCTTAACAATATATAGACATACAAACACAAAGAGACAAACCAATTCATTACATAAAATAAAAACACAAACATCTAAAATTCTACCATCACAAGACATGGATTTGTTACTAATTAACAATATATATTGGTGAAAAATACTTCTCAAAGATGCATTGAATAGTGACACTTACAAAAAATCCATAACCATTCGTGATGTTATGGCCATTTGAAAAAATAAATGAAATTTTGTTAAACTAATTGCTAATTTGAACATGTATTGTTTAATACACATTCAATTAATTGGGACTATAATTCTTACATATTATATTTTATGTGTGTAAATCATCGTAGAGGTGATTTGTATCAAGTCAATGGAAAATTTGGGTAATGGACTTCCATATGGGATATTCTAATGAAATACTTTCTTGTGTTCTAAAATTATACACATAACAAGAGCATAAAGAGACAAACACATACATTTCATAAAATAAAACCACAAACATTTAAAATTTTATCATCCTAAAACATCAACCTATAACAAATTGTAAAAAACATAGTAATTAAAAACACTTATAAAGAATATTTTGCATTGAATAGTGGTGCTTATAAAAATTCAAATTCATTAATGATGTTGAAAAAAGAATATTTTATCAAATTAAACAACAATTTAAATATTAATAAGTTAATTCACACGTTCTACTCATTCTAAAACTAATTATTGT
>APFE030795444.1:0-35597 GCA_000404065.3 Pinus taeda
TGTTCAGTTAGATTACTACCAGTGAATGGCATTGTCACTTAACTGGCCACCACACCAGGGCAATGACTTTTTATATTACAAAATAGCAGAAAATGAAAAGAAATATAAAATATGAAAAAAGAACATATTTTGAATTAATTCTGTTAATCATGCTCTGAAGTAAATGGGACGATAGACAATGATATGGTTTAAAAGTATCCCTCCCGAAACTATGGATGTTTGCTGGCAGCAGAGGCTCTACTTGTGACAAAGGAGTTAATTTTACTAGCTGATTTGGAAAAAGTTCTCTGTTTTATCAATACCAACCAACAAACACCAATTTAAAAATCTAGAATGTCTCTATTTTTAACAAAAGAGGAAATTAGCGAAGAAAGTACTGTTTTGTTTCAAATGCAACAATACCTAGTTATATTAGAATTTTCCCTTTTGAATAAAATTTCTATTTTGAAAAAGTTTAAGTATTTCTATACTTTTCAGAGATAACTGTTTCTTCCAGCGAATCGTCAATTGTTGTGCCATACAACAACCCCCCATTTCATATCATTACTATTCTAAAAATATAATGTGAAATGGGTCCCTTTTAATTTTTGTTTCAAATTGGTATCAATTTAAAGTTCTATTTCAAAAAGACTTGAATAAAAGAAAACATTATCAAAAGGCCTTTTTAATAAAACCAATCAAAAAACCCCCAACATAAAACGATTTATCTTTATCATTGTGATAAAGCGATCGCAAGATCGCATATCGCAATTACAAAGAGAGCACAACTTAAGGGACATCTTGATTTTCGCCGATGCGAAATCACTATCAGATATCGGCAAAAGCATAAAGTAACATGAGTAACAACCCTTGCTCTGATGCGATGCGAAATCGGCAATCGAAAATCGGCAATCGGCGATAACACTTAAAGTGCAAATAAGCTCCCCCTCACCTGATGTGATGCGATATCGCTATCGGCGATCGGCGACTCACCATGCCCTCATTCTAAAACGACCCTACTAGCTATTCCCGACGCAATGTGATATCGCTATCGGCGATCGCGGATTCCAAACGAAACCAATGCAATAACTTAGCATTTCCCCGATGCCCGATTGCGAAAAGGGTAAAAAGCGCAGTTTTCAAAGTAAAAGTCATAAAGGCAGTTTAATATGATTTATTCGTAATTAAGGCAATATCCTTTGAAAAGCCGCTCATCCGTGTTCAAACGGCCAAATCACCAAAGGCATGCTTCAAATAAATCATTCGGCCATTAACCGAAGCGACTGGTATTAATGAGATTGACAGGCCATAAAGACCATTTAATGAGAAGATCAAGCTTGTGATCTATCCACGGATTTGATCCCAAGGCCACCTTAAGTCAATTGATCGCCATGAATGCATCCAGATATATATACTTCATTCTGTTCAATTCATGTTATTGTTGCGTGTGTTACGCCTATCTTTCGCTCTGTGCAGGATTCTTCCACAAAGACATAATTAAGTGGGATGGGAAAGAAATCCAAGAAGACTACAATGCCTACTGCTTCGCTAGCCGCAGGGCTTATATCAGATACGACATGCTTAGGACTTACCAGGACCACTTGGCAAGGAACGTATAATTTGATTGAAGCCGAAGAGCCAAAGGTGACCGGGATAGAAATCTCATGCGATAGTACCACCAAATCTGACGCCAATTTAAAAGACTTGGCCAACTCCTTTCTGCATAGAATAGTGGCCCGGGAACAAATTCTCCCATATACGGATGTGCTAAGGTGGGAAATCCAAGAGCTCCTAATTACCAACAGATTGTTTAGCACTGCGGACGGGAGGATTTTCGGTTCTTTTTGAGCCGAAGATCTAAGGCAAATGTATCACCCACCGGTAGAAGAGAAAAAATATAATGCGGCATTTCTGGAGAAATTTCGAGCAAAGAACGAGACTGAGTCTAAACCAATTCGAGGCTGGAGACAGAATCCAGCAAAGCACAAGCATGAATCCTCGGGTAAGTACTCAGTTGACTCCCTATGTTCTCCTTACTGCTATGCTGGAATTATGTTGTGTAGGCTATGGGGATTGCATGACTCCACCAATTTTACCATAGAAATGGTCCCCTTAATGGAGGCGGCATGTAGTGGCGAAATTATGGATTGGGCGGTTATATTATCTGACAAGTTAGCCAAAGCCATTCTCGATTTCAGGTTTAATTCTCGCGTCACAAAGAGGTTTATTCTGCCATTCTATTACAGTGCCTATGCGATGGATGTGTTGTGTTTTAATTCTGAGTTTCCTGTGCTTGGATGGAGATGGACATCGCAAGACCCCACACTCATTCACATATATTATCAAAAATTGTGGAAGATAATTATAAGCACCATCTTTATCAAATCTGCAACGGTTTTATGTTGCCAATTCATTACTCCATTTTTGATAAGCCTGCCCCGAAGATTTATGAGAAAGTAGGGGTAGATTTGACCGTAGTAGCAAGTTGGTTTGTGGAGGAGAAATTCACCTACATCAGAGTTTTTGGCAGTCAGTCCAGGCCGCATATGCTACCACTTTACATCCCCGATAAGTTACTTGCCAGGGAAGTAGCTTATCAAATCAATGCTGATGGGGTCACTGAGACCCTGAAAAAAGAGAAAAAACATGTTTGGCCCTATTTTCCCTTACGAATTGGAATTTATACCCTGCATGATATCAAACATGCAGAGAAGGAAGCTGGGAAAATGAATTCGCTCACTCTGGCTACTCTGCCAAGCAGGCAGTATGATCCGAGGAAGATCGCTTACAATGCGCTCGACCAGGCCAAATTGGCCAAGGTCGAGCACAAAGAGGATAGATTCAAAGATTTGTTTGAATCGGCCGAATTGCTGTATCAAGTTAAGTCGCTTGCCAGAAATGTGTACACGATGAAGGGCTAGTCGAATTTAACAGAATTAGAGAACAGAGGTTGCAAACTCTGCCTCTAGACCTGTTAGCGATTGTTCCGACGACAACAAGATTAGGCGAGCCTGAGCAATGAAGTAACACGCCACCTCCTACTACATCAAAGTAGCAGGAGGAAGTGCATAGCCGGAGGCAGGAAGTAACCCAGGAAAATATGCAGCAACAAGAAGAAACCCAGGCGAAAGCCCAAGAAGGGAGCAACTCTAAAAATAATGATGATACACTAGTAGATCCAAATTTGCTCTAGCAATGACAGCAATTCAGTACAATCAGCAGCAACCTAGAGTGCTCGAAAGATGATGAGGTTTCTAAAGAAGGCGACACGCAAGAAGCAACATCGAAACCGGTTTTGGGCGAAACCAGCGACCTACCCAAATCAAAAGAAACAAAGATAATTCCTAAAGATCCAACGGGAGAAATCAGTTTACAAATTGAAGAGATTCCCCCTTTGGATGTATTTTATAGCCCTAAGCATAAAGCTGTTGTAAAGCGACAGAGGAAAAGGAGAAGAGCTTATCAGCTTTCCCTATTCCCTGAATTAATAGTGACGGGCAATGTTGTGTGGAAAGAGGAATTAGACCCCTCCGATGACTTAACCAAGCTATCGCAATTCGCTGGAGCATATTCGGCGGCGACCATTGATAAAGCATCGAAGGTGAGCAACTTATTGAAGGCCAAGGATCAAGACATCTCTTCACTACAGGCGAAATTATTGGAAGTTCAGCAGAAGGCAGAGCAGGGAGAACAGGAATTTCTAGTGCAGCAACAGAGCAATCATTAGCTGACTAAGCAATTACAAGAGGAAAAGAAGAGGATTGATAAAAGCGCAATCCAAAGGCAAAGGGAGCTATTGGCGGCATTGGAGCAATTAAGAATATCGACTGAGGGAACAATGAAAGCAAAAGATGAGCAAATCGCTCAATTGACGACTCAAATTGAGCAAATGAAAAAGCTCCCTCAGGTAGATGAATTCACAGTGGAAGCACTTCAGTTAAATAAGGCATTGATTAATTAGGTTAAGCTCCTATGTCAGCAGATTACACAAGCAGAACCATTATGTGAGTTAGTAGCATCCATAAGTGAAAAGGTAGAAAAAGCAAGGACCGATTTGGATCAGGCCGAAGAAACACTGACAAATTTTATAGAATGGCAGGATTCTAATCAAGGCCAGGCGACTAATCTACTGAGAATTCTGGAATTGGACAAAGAAATATTATTCACAGAATGGCAATCATAGCTAATGAAGGCAGAAAGAGCAATTTTCAGATGCAAAGCGACCACTGGAAATTTGGTTGAATTAATAAATAATACGCTTTATTTGTCTAATATGATTTCCCAATGTACTCCAGGTCAATTAACAGCGACAAAGATGTTGGAGCACTCATGCTACCCGGAGCTGGAGAAAAACGAAAGATTAATCGTTGGAATCAACAGTTTAACATGGGATGCTTATTGGTTCTTCTTAATCAAGCCATACAGCCAAAGAGCCACCTTGAAATGCCTCATGGATGCTGTCGGGTATATTATACCCGACATTCAGGATGCCACCTTCGCTGCCCAATTCAGTTTGCGCCTCAACAGACCACCAGAAGTGGAGCCCATGCTTGCGATAAGCCAGCTCAGGTTTAAGGGCAAACAACCTGAGTCATGATTCACATCGTCGACTGCCAGATCGCCCCCGAGAAATAGATCGCATTTATTAATACGAATTTAGTAGGATTTTGTTTCATATATTTTTTTAGCTCAGTAGTATTTATAGACCCTTTCATGCATTTAGAAAGGGTCGTAAAGTTTTGTATATGACTTAAACCCTGAAGTTGCACTATTGTACTTTAGGGATATTCTTTTATGAAACTGGACCAATTATTCTGAATTTAATGAGGAAGGTTTTTATGCAAATGTGCACTACTGTCATTGTTTAAAAGCATTTCTGTTTTGACGAAGGAATTTTGAATAACGATTGATATTTCGAATTGATCTGCAGCTCACATGGTACTATTATCTGCGTCTGTACTCATTTTTGTTATATGAATTGTTGTTTAAATTGCTCTTGCTATTATCGCTTATATATATATGTGCTTTTCGCAGCATTCTTTATGCATTCCACTATTGGTTGTTTATCGCATGCTTCTCTTTCAATCGTATATATGTATCGATGATATAAACAGTGAATGCAGTAATTTGTATTTATCGCTTCATTGTGACTATTCATATGAAGTAATCTTTGAATGATTGAATGTCTCTTATTTATTTTACAGAGTCATCTACATGCCTGTTAGGTAGATAAAGATTATTTAACGCTGCATTCCGAATGAATAAGTTGTTCTTGGGATTAGTATTAGTTTCCCTATTTCTGTCAATAGAATAAGCTAGTCACGTATCACTTAAGCAAACTATTCATCACCCATCCATCCCTTTTATTTTATTATCGGGAAACTGGTCCCATTATCTCCAGTCGGAGCCACCATCCCAAACGGAAATGGAGCTGTACTAAGGTCTGGACCGGGTGGTTATCCCCCAATGTTGTGGCAGCAATTTTTGAGTCCTCAACACCTGGCTAAGAAATATGTCATCATTGGTGATACATTATATTGCCGAGGGGTTGATTCAATCCTTAGGAATTGTTTAACCTTAGAGGAAGCAAAGTCTGTGCTTAATGATTGCCACAGTGGAGCTTGTGGTGGTCATCTTTCAGGGCTTGCTACAATCCAAAAAATCTTACGTGTCGACTACTTTTGACCTTCACTTTTCAAAGATTGTATTGAAGCAATCAAACGTTGCCACCCTTGTCAAGTTTATACTTGGAAGATGCGCGCGCATCCGACTCCTATTTTCCCTTTTATCACTATTAGTCCTTTTACAAAGTGGGGTATTGACTTTGCTACTTGTAATCCACCTTCAGCAGTGAATCACAAGTACATTATAGTGGTCATAGACTACTTTACGAAGTGGGTCAAGGCCATGCCCACTTATAAAAACAATAGTGAAATAGTGGCATTGTTCCTCATCAATCAGATTATTTCTCGTTTCAGTATCCCGAGAGAGATTGTCATTGATCATGGCAGTCATTTCCTGAACCAACTAATGTCTGAATTGGCTCTCAAATTGGGCTTCCGACAGGAGAATTCGTCATATTATCCTCAGGCTAATGGGCAAGTCGAAGTCATGAATAAGTCCCTCAAGACAATCCTGCAAAGGAAAATTGACAAAAATCGCTCCAATTGGCATCTCATGTTGTATCCGGCTCTCTAGGCATACCGAACCTTGGTTTGCCACCGGTTTTACACCTTTTCAGTTAGTTTACAGGCTGGAATCTATTTTTCCTATTGAGTGCTAAATTCCATCCCTAAAGCTAGTTTTTGAGCTCCTTCCTGAGATGTCTAGTCTTGAAGAGCACCTCCTTCATTTGGAACATCTCGATGAGTAATGTCAAGATGCCACCATAATCAATGAGTCTCATAAGAAAAGGGTTAAAACTTAGTACGATAAAGCTGTCTATCCTCGAGTCTTTTCTGAAGATGACCTTGTCTTGGTATACAACCAAGATAAAGACGCCTTGGAGGCAGGCAAATTCAAGTCTATGTGGTATGGTCCCTTCATAGTGAAATGAGTTTCAGGAAAAGGGGCTTATGAATTAGTCGATTTTAAAGGGAACAAGTTGGCGGAGCCCCGAAATGGGCTCTACCCCAAGAAGTACTTTGCTTAGGTTATGGTCTAGCAAATGGATTATTTGTATATTTTGTATTTTTTTACATATTCTATCGGACGTTTTTGTGATATTGACACTTTTTCTATCTTCTTTAGCAGGTGTTGATAGATGGCTTGGTCAATTTTGAATTCGTCGATGGCGCTAATTGGCACACTCGAAATCTTGCTTCCACAGATGGGTGATTTATTATCCATATAGTCAGTTGATGGTGTCAAGGGGAGCATATATTGGTTATGCATCAAACAATATTGCCGAATATACTATAATCATTAATTTACTATCCAAAGCTATTTCTTATGGAATTGATTCGTTGGTAGCGTATCTTGACTCACAGCTAGTAGTGCCACAATTGAATAACATTTATCGAGTTTGGGATCCTTATTTATATTGCCAATTTTTTAGAATGAGGGTGTTGAAAAGATCATTTGTTTTTATTACTTATTTGCACATTCCACGATCTGACAATTCATTAGCAGATTCTATTGCTAATCAAGCATTAGATTGGCATATTATTCATTCACCAAGATAAAAACAAACATCAAAAATCTAGAACTGTCTATATCTATCTATCTATATATATATATATATATATATATATATATATATATATATATATATATATATATCTCATAAAATCACCCATGTGTACATAAAGTGTTTCAAAAATAATATACAAAATCGAGGCTAAATGCCCATAATAATTTCCATTATATCTAATGACCCAGCTCAAGATGAGCGGCTAAGTAGGTGACTATTTCTTTGGCCACACGCTGAAAAAGGTGAACCCAGTCGCGTGACACTCCTACCACGCGACGCTACATATCCTCAGGTAGGTCTTCTATGGCCTCCATCGGTACCCAGTGAGTCAATCTCACCAAGTTTCGTTGGACTTCATATAGGACCCTCTCTGTCTCTACAACCACCTCTTTGACACCTCTTCCTCCACACCTATGCCGTGGAAATTTGTCTGGTTGTACCGGACCCACATCTGGAACATGATCATTATGTAAGTATTTTAATCCCATCAAAAATATCTTTAAGTTCATTTTCATATTTAAAAAACACAAAAAAAAAAAATCTTAAAAAATTATAAAACTTTAAAAAATGGTTACCTATCTCTCCCGATGCGGTGTTTGGTGGCAGCACCAACTCCCGATCTCCTCTGAAATCCGTGCCAGCATAGGGATAGTCGTCCACAGCGATGATTTGTTGTTCCCACCAGGATAAGAACTCATCATCAAAAGTAGTCCTCGGCACATCTCCACCTCTAAGGCTTTTCATCAGGTCGGCCCACCTTCCCATCCAAGGATCTCGGGGGCTACTGATAAAATTGATACTCTGGAACATAGCCTTGGAACCTTCTCCAAGAAGAAGGAGCACAAAATGGTCCCATATCCAAAATTTTTGGTCTGTCCTTTATGAATGGAGGACAATTGGCTCTTCATGTTATTAAGAAGAGGTGTACACCAGTCAAAAACTATAGTGAGACACTCCACGGCCAAGCTCACGGATAGTCGTGACGCTTGGTGCAATGAAGCTGATCCATTTATCTTGGATATGGTTAACAGTAAGATCCTTAGGGACAAAATATCGACATGTTTTATTGGAATTTGGCTTCCATTTTTCTCAGGATGCCCGAGACAATATATATGCATGTAGTCTTCCACTAAGAGACTACCTCATGTTCAGCTAGTAGAATGTACAACTTCTCCTTTCCAGGAGAGACCAGTGATAAAGTAAATATCTTCTACCTTTATCCTCAAAGGCATTTGATCAATCATAAAAACATCATATACGATACTCCAATAGTGTATTAACGTTGGCCTCCATATTTGACATTTTGAAAAATTTCAATAAACCGCATCCCCTCTATTATCACAAAATCTGACCTTGAAAGGCTGTTGATCAAGTAGACTCTGAGTAAATCTTTCAAACTAATCTTTTGGCTGAGGCTTAGCCTCCTCAACCTGAGAGGGCTCTCTCACTAGGTTTAGGTTTTTTGATTAATGACTAGATGGCTAACTCTAGGAACAAAAATGAACAAAAGTATAATTGGTTGACTGGTTGAGGCTATGGAGTCAAAATAGTTTTCAATGAAACAACATGATTAGCGAAACATGGAAGTCAAGGCACTTAGAGTTTAGGTTTATGAATAAAATAGTAACACAGTGAAACAACACAGTTTACAAGCATGTGAAGGAAGTCAGAGAATTTTCCAATGAATTCTAAGTATCACAAGCCCATACCATTGCAATAAGTAATTTGAACAAAGCCATAAGAACAACAAACACATAAACTAGTTTTGAATCTTGAGTAGTTAAACTGATCTCTGTATTAAGTATGAAAACCATAGTTTCTTACAATAACACAATATTTCCTTTACGAATGAAATTTCCAACCCTTACGAATTCGATTCTCAAGCTTAATATATAGTTTTACATCCTTGGATACTATCATCCACCTTTAGAGGAATTCGAATTCCTAACTTGGACACATATCTATGCACAAAGCAAACTATTTAATTACAACTGGACAACTAGCTGTCTTTATGAGTCCTAATACAAATAGGAGTAAAACTCCTAGAACATGCTTTCAACCACCTTATCTAGCTCTTCAATACATTCTTAAATCAGCTTCCAACCATGTCTTCGAATTTGATGATGTTCATAGTGTTGTTTCGAAACCTTTTTAGTTATGCCCTAACTGTCCTGAAAAATAGGAGATAGAGTTCCTGTTTTTTAGGCCCTTAACCATTGGTTCTTATCTTCAAATAGTTTTTTGCTACTGTATATGTGGCATACATTAATAATCTATTAAGGCATCATTTTCCACCTGTGCAAAAAGAAACTCGAGCATATGGTGTAAATAATGAAACATGACTGTGCTATGAAAATACTTTGTTTTCGTAGCACAACCTTCATATCACCTATGAAATACTCCCTGAAGCTCTGTTATCTACACCATTGCCATCTGAGAGTTCATACATGATCAGCTATCTACCAGCAACCTCA
Source organism: Pinus taeda (assembly GCA_000404065.3). NCBI lineage: Eukaryota > Viridiplantae > Streptophyta > Pinopsida > Pinales > Pinaceae > Pinus > Pinus taeda. Next base: position 9,646 of record APFE030795444.1, read on the forward strand.
AATTTTGGAACTAATCCAACCTTACCTTCGGAAAGCATCCACAAGTGCTAAATAATCATCTTCAGCAGTTTCGTAGTGCACTACGAAACTGCTGTGTGATGTTCTTTCTCCAATACAGCCTTCAAAAATCTATAATTTGGGGAGTCTTTTCAAAATTACAAGATGATTGATATGATAAACCAAAAAAAAATCAAAATCACTTCTTCTTATAGATGTTCTTCTTCATATGCCAAAATTCTTTTTGTGTGCCAAAACTATTTATACTATATCTCCTTCACTACTTCCTTTCAACACCCTATTTCATAATTGTTGTAGACCCTTGTCCAAATTTGGTTAGTTGAATTTCCAGATCTTCAATTTTCCTTTTCAACCCCTTTTTTGTAGCTCTAAGCTAGGCATTAACTTTCCTTACAAATCTAGCCTCTTTGATTGTAGGAACAGTCCAGGTGAAGTATTGATTTTCACTGCTAACTATTTCTGGTTTGGACACCTTTTCAGCCTCCTAGAGAGCCTTCATCTTTTTGAAATTTGACTTTTCAACAGCATGCTTTCTTGCTCTCATTCTTAGTTTAGAAATTTCAATGTTGGCAACTTTTAACTTTTCTTCCATAACTTCATAATTGGCCTTTTCTATTTGAGTGGCAGGAACTGTGTTTTGTCTCCTCCAAGTCTTGGAGATGGTAAGTCTATCAACTTCTCTTGAACAGCAAAGGTTTCCTTTGTTCTCTCCAATTCAACATTGGACTCCTGCATCTTCTTGGATTGCTTGGTTAAGGGCTTTCTAGGTTTTAAAAAAAAGCTGCAACATCATCTTCAAATTCCAATTTCTTGGAGGGTTTCACGTTCTTCGACTTCCTTTGATAAAAATTTAGCACATCTGCCTACACTAAAGGGGATTTTGTAATGTCAATGGCCTTTAAGATATCATTTAAATCACCCTTCAAGCTTGAACCTTCTCCCGAGATCACTATTTTTTCTTTTTCCTTTGAAACTTGGCTTCTAGTCAACCTCTTTTGAAGTGGTTTGCTTGTTGACTGCTCTTGTGTCTTTCTGCTAACCTCAGATATCTTTTTCTTGGAAAATTTAGGAGTTTCAAGAATGACTGATTTTGACTTCTGGAGTTTTGACTACTGGTTTTGCTTTCCTGCTCTTTCACCTTCTTCCTAGGCTTTAACTTAATATCCCTTTTTGCCCTGGACATTGCAGACTTGCTGGTTTCTACTAATGGAGTTCGTTCAACCCTAGGGCTAGTGTCTGCACCTTTTTTTTCTATCCCAAAGTCACATACAAACAAAAATGAAGACCAATCTTTGTTGACCCTTTTGAGCTCATATAGAACTATCAATTTAATTAGACCATGATGAAACAGGGAGGTCTCACATTATTGGGATTTTAACTGTACTTTATCTACCATATTAGCTATACTTCAAAATAAGAAGTAAGGAAAATCTAGAGAAGTCATACCAGTAGAATGTAAAAGGATTTTAAAATGGTATGAACAAACCTTTTGATATCTGCCTTCACAAGTGAAATAACGTTGAATGTTGAAGAGAAGGTTGTTATAGCTGTCCTTGATGTAGTCTTTGGGAACTACCTTAGTTAAGTCGTTTTCTGAAAACTATGGTTTTAGGAACACCTTGCATGGTTCCATGTTGAATCTAAAGTTTTTGAACCACGTCTCTTGCCCCCTAGGAATTTATGTCACCAATGCTATAACCTCTGGAGAAACCTGCAAATTAAGCATTCCAACCTTTGTATTTAAGCCACTGAAATGGAGTGCAAACTCCTTTTTCACCTGGGTATGCCCTCCCTACAATTTCTTACAAAACTTCCAGCACCCTGCTTTCTTGAAAGCTTCCACAACCGCTTTGTCTCTGATTAGGACCTCAGTTCTTTCAGGTTTTGTTCTCAAGCAATGACCAGACCTATGCCATTTCTTCTCCTCTGTCATCTTTTCTCCTGAATTTCTATGAAAAAATTGGCCTCCTTTGAAACTCAATTGATCAGCCTTGCTTGCCAGCCTCGCCTGAATGCTGAGTGAAGAAAACCTTGGTGAACAATTACCAAAGTTTATTGTTCAAAAAAAAATTTGTTTCAAGGGTTTGCATGCAATCTAAAATGATAAGACTAGCCAGCCACTTTCAAATTTTGAAATTATCTTTCATAATGGACCCTAAATTCGAAATGATGAGTTTGGAGCAGTGGAATGCTTAAGGACTGACTCCTAGCTGACACCTAGTGAGGAAACTTTTAACAGAATTCTAACGGTTGATGTTTGGCAAGACCATCATTACAAATCTGCACTTTCATAGTGCGCAAGGAAAAGTGTTACAAAAAGAGCAGCATTTTCGTAGTGCAAAATAGACAATTTACACTATCTACACTATGAAAACATGGTTTCAGGGCTAATTCCAAAAATTTTCAAATTGGCTTTGACCTATGAGTTTCTAACAAGGTTGTAGGACTTATGAAACATAGAAAAAGCATGCTAGACTTTATTTGGACATGAAAAGTTAAGCCTTAGAGACTCCTAACCTACCAACTTCCCATTGAAACATAGGGTGACTTGACACTTATCTAAGACCATGACTAACAAAATGCAAACCTTTGTTTTTCGGTGATAACAATGGCTCCACTTGGGATACTATACCCCTGTGGCACACTAAGAACTCGTAGACCCAGTGCTATTCATTTTTGGTAAAATAGAAATACTTTTATTTGACTTGACAACCATCTTCTTCAAACTGTTGGGCCTTCAAATCGGGCTTGAGCTCTCTGTTTCAACTTGTCATTATTAGTAATAAAAACTGACAAAAATGGAATATATACAATGTCATGAGTGGCTGATGAAGCCTCGCAAGTATACTGCTTTAGGAACCCACCATTGACAGGCCCTCCAGCATATGATCCTCCATCAATTTCCTGCAATATATAAGTGTTGTTCCCATGAAAACCAGCAATCTTCAAAGGACCTTCCCATAAATTCTCAAACTTACCATGCTTGCCCTTTTCCTCAATTTTGGCCTCCCACTTCAACACTTTGTCTTGTATTTGGAAACTGTCTTCTTTAATCTTCCAATCAAATGTACTTTTAATTTTTTTTTGAGCATGTTGGCGATTGTCATAGACCTCATTCCTCTTCTCCTACAAAGCTATTAGCTAGTTTATCCTCCTCTGAATGGCATTTGGTTCTTCTTCAAGTCCTTGAATCAATTTCATGACTGATACCCCTAGCGATTTTGAAAAAACAACTTCAGAACCATAAACTAATTCATACGGTGAAGTCCCAATTGACCTCTTTTTACATATCCTATTAACCCATAAGGCGTACTTCAGCTTTAAGCGCCAAGCTTTCTTTTTCTCCTGCAATACCTTTTTGATGATTCTTACAATACACTTATTTGATGATTCAACAAGGCCATTTCCTTGTGGATAGTATGTTGTAGAGTGTCCAAGAGTGATGTGATATTGATGATAGAAATTAATCATTTTCTTAGACTTGAAATCTTGAGCATTATCTATCATAATCTTCATGGGGCAGCCAAATCGAGACAATATATTATTCTCTAAGAAAGAAATAGTTACAGAATCATTAGCTTGTCTTGTTGGGATCACCTCTATCCATTTGGTGAAGTAGTCTATTGCTATGAGAATCCAACAATGTTGTCCTGATGATGATGGATGTATTTCTCCAATAAAATCTAAACCCCACTGCTAGAAAGGCGCTTCCACATATATAAGAACCAAAGGTAGAGGCACCAATTTTCTTTTTCCTTCAAAAATTTGGCATTCATGACATGCAACAACTCTTTTGTAAATGTCTTTAAACATTGTAGGCCAAAAATATCATGCTCTTATAATCTTATTTGCTCTAGCCTTCCAATAATGATGTCCTCCACAATCACCTTTATGGAATTCTTCAATGAACTTTTCAGCTTCTTCGTCAAGTAAACAATTTAGAAAAATTCCTCCTGTATCTTTCCAAAACAGATTTCTGTCAAATATAAAATATCTCAAAGATTTCAGCTTAACAAACCTTGCTTTGTATCTTCTTAGATCAGTAGGAGCTTTGTGATGTTGCAAAACAAATACCACATCCTTGTACCAATCTGAAACAAGATATTTCTCATCAATTGGAACAAATTCTTCCTCATCATCAGAAATTTCTGATATTTTGGCATTCATATTTATGTCAAGACAATCCAATTTTGACTTAGTTATTAAGTTTGCCAATCCTTGTCTCTTCACCAATTTGGTTGGTTTGATATCTATATCATATTCCAACAATTTTGCAATCCATTTTCCCCTTTTTCCATCAGGATCTACCTGAGTTAGACTATCTTTCACCACAATACTTGGAACATATGCCAGAATGTGAGAATGCAAATTGTAGATTCCAAAGTCTTTAATAGCTTTTACCAAAGCATAAGCTTGTTTTTCTAGAATATTATATTTCAGCTCAACATTAGCTAATGTTATGTTAAAGAAAGAGATAGGGTTTTTAGTACCTTCTTTTCCCTTTTGAAGTAAAACTCTAGCAATGGTGTTTTTGGAAGAAAATGTAGAGACCATAAATTCCTTTGAGAAATTTGGATTGATGAGTATCGGTGCTTGTGTGAGTGCCTTCTAAATTTACTCAAAAGAATTCCTTGCCTCAACTATCCATTTAATATCAACTCCTTTCTTTAACATCCTTGTTATATCTTTCACAATCTTAGCAAAGTTAGGAATGAAACGCCTAACGAAATTCACTTTTCCAAGAAATGATTGAATTTCTTTCCTACTTCTTGGCAAATCTACCCTTTGAATGGCATTAAATATATTAGGATCAATCCTAATTCCATCTTCAGAAATTATATGACCAAGTAATTTGACGATAGTTAAAGCAAAGATGCTTTTAGTAGGATTGAGAGATATACCAAACCTTCTACTTTTCAGCAGATTTTTTTCTACATACTTCAAGTGATCTTATTCTTTCTTTGAGAATACTGTGATGTCATCAAGATAAACAACCACCATCTTATCCTTTCTTCAGAAAAAGCAATGTCCATTGCTCTTTGAAAACTAGCTCCTGCATTCATGAGACCAAAAGGCATCTTGGCATACATGAATGTGCCCCATGGTGTTGTGAAGATTGTTTTCTCTTGATCATCCAGATGAACAAGAATCTGATTGTACCCTGAGAAACCGTCAAGCATAGACATTCTTTGTGAACCAACAATATTTTGCAGAATTGTATCCATCTTGGGAAGAGGATAGCTGTCCTTTAATGAAGCCTTATTTAAATTTCAGAAATCAATACAAATTCGGATTTCTCCACTCTTCTTTCTAACCAGAACCAAATTTGCAAGACAATTTGAGAATCTGATTGGGACAATGATTTTAGCATCAAAAATCTTCTTAATCTCCTTTTCAATCAATGGGATGAGAAGGGGATTAATTCTCCTCAACTTATATTTGAATGGTTTCTCATTTTCTTTAATAGGAATAGTATGTTGAATAATGGAAGGATCATGCTATTTTAAGTCAGCATAACTCCAAGAAAAAACATCAACAAACCTCTTCATCATCTCAATATACTTGAATTTCATATCAACTGAAAGAAACTTTTAAATTTTGATCATCTTAGGCAACGCTGATGTACCCAGATTACAACTTTCTATTTCCTCTTCATCAACTTGTAACTTTTGCGATTTGAACACATCATTCTGATCAAAAAGCTTTTCAAGAGGAATAAGTCCCTTGGGTATTGAATTATTCTTTAATTGCAAGACTTCAAAATTTTCTTTAGACTCAACAAGCATGTTTTGTTGATCTACTTGAGTACTTTCAAATTCTTCTTTAAACTCAATAAAATTATTTACATGTTGATCATCTTCAAAAACTTGCCAATTGGTGATATTATCTGGTATTGTTGGTGGATGACAAACTCCAATCTCATATTTCTTAGAAGAATGAATAGGAATGACAAAAATACTTGCTGAAACAGCAAGAGAATCAACAATGGAATTTTGGTCTCTAGTTTTGACAGTGAAAGAATATGCTTGAAAATTTTCCAACATGTCTAAAACTAGATTTCGGTATGATCTCATTCTTACTTCATTTGTCTAATAGACACCCTCAAATTGTCTAATAACCAATTTGGAATCTCCAAAAATAGAAACATTCTGAGCCTTCATTCTTACCAAAAGATCTAGACCCAAAATCAAAGATTCATGTTCAGCCATGTTATTTGTGCAATCAAAATTCAGTTTGTAAGAGTAAAACTTACTCTCATCACTTAGACTTGTGATCCAAATTCTTGCTCTTGCCCCTTATTTTCCTGTTGATCCATCAAAGTACAAAGACCACCATCCCTTCATCTCTTTGTCATTTTCTTGCTGATTTTCTGAGTGCTAATTTTCTGCTTTCATTTCTTCCGGTCCACTATCAACTGACTCATTAAAAAGAATGGAAAATCCAAGTTCAGTATCAAATGAATAAATAGGAAAGTTCTGAGGTTTATCTTTGTTTCTTACCATATAAGCCATTCTAGTCTCCCAATACAATCTCCTTTGTCCACCAAAAACATGAATGGTGGCATAAGTGAGGTCCATCTGCATTGTGCCTTTGATTTTTGTTGTCCATGATCTTGATAGCAACATCCCAAACTTTGGCGGAATATCAGCCACAACAATGTCCATAACAATTGTCTTTGTTGGGATTTGTGTTAGACCAACAACAACATCTTTTATTAAACCAATGCGACTCTTTTTGAATCAAAAGAGAATAAATCCTTATATGGTCTTATTACCTGTAATCCTAACCTCTCCATAATTACTTTGGGCATGAAATTATGAGAAGCCCCCAAATCCAACATAGGATTATGTAAAGTCATATCATGAATACTAATGCTTACATAGAAAGGAGGAAACTCATTTTGATCATATTCTAACCTTCGACCCAAATATATAGTAGGATTATCTTCTTGGACATTTAAAATATCAGCAGCTCCTGGTTGTGAATTCAACATCTCCACAATCTTGCTTCTATATTTATTTACCTTGAGAATCTCACTAAAAGGAACTGATATTTTAATCTTTGAAATTTCATTCTCAAGGTTGAAAATAGAAAAAGAATTTTTAGCTTCTTTGATAGGAGGAGGGAGTTGAGTGTCATTTTTACCAAGTGGAGAGTCTTCCTTACCTTCAGTAACCTTTGGGGTATCTTTTTTGGCTTCAACAACCTTTGAAGCATCTTTCTTGGGTTGCACTTTGTTTGCAATAATCGACACATTTCTATTTCTAAGATTGTATTGCTTTTGCATCTTAAAGATAGCATGTTGATACCCTTCAAAATAATTTGAAGGCTCTTCCCCTTGATTGGTCAAACCTGACTCATCATGTTCTTCTTTAGTCAAGAAAATTCTTGACACCTCTTTGTCAAGACAATGGATAGATTCTTTAGGAAATTCAGGTACATCTTCTTCATCAACCGAATTTTGCTAAAAAGGATGTCTCACTGGAGGGTCAGGTTGTTGATTTCTATTTTCTCTTGATTTTTGTTGGTTTTGAGGTCTCCTGAATTGAGGGTTTCTAAATTGAGGCTCATGTTGCACAGGAGGAGCAGGGGTGTTTCCAAGAACTATCCTATCTATCAACTTCTCCATGGTTTTCATCATTGAATCTAATTTATCTTCAGGAGTTGAAGAGGAAGGTTTCTCTTCTTCTTTCATTTTAGCTTTTCCCATTTTTGACTTTTTGGCAGCTATCATGCTTACCTCTACCTTTACTGCATCATTCTGCATATCAACAAGTGTAGGAGATTCTCTTTCTCTTAGCAAGAGAGAAACGTTATAATCAAATGCTTCAGCATATCTCATTTGTGCTAAGGCTTCTGGAGGTTTCAAATGAGCTGGAATTGAGTTAAACACTTTATTGAATCTTTTTGAAAAATTTTGGACAGTTTCATTAGATGCTCTTCTAAGGTTGTTATATTCAATAAGTTCTTGAACTGGATTAGTTCTATTTCCCCATTTCCTTAGAAAATTATCTTCAAATTATACCCAATTTCGAATGCTTCCTGGTGTAAGAGCTTTAAACCATTTTTTAACTTCACCAATGAAGCTTTGTGAAAACAGTCTTAATTTCACTTCCTCATCATCAAATTCTTCTCTGTCAAAAAAATCATTGAATCTGTATATATGTTCCTCTGCTGTAATTTCATCATCACTACCCCAGGTAGGGGTCCTAGTAGCGTATTTACTAGGTAGGTCATGCAAAACAACAGGGAGCACAAGTGGAGCATACCTAGTAGGTGCAGCCATGATTAAAGGAGGAACATTAGTTACAGGAATTACAGGGATAGAGGATGAAGAACTGATATGAGGAGGGCTGCTTGGTTTCTGAAAGCCACTAGGAATAGCAAAAATAGAAGATGAGGAACTGATATGAGGAGGACTACTTGGCTTCTGTAAACAACTAACAAATGGACTCCAATTTGGAAGAGGTAAACTAGCTTTAGATTTCAGCAGGACTTCAAAAGGGCCAAGTTCTTTTAGTTTATCTAAAGCTTCCTTCTCTAACAATAGCTCAGAGGTAACAACTTCCCAAAATTCATCTTTTTCTTCTTGTGATACTAGGGCTGAGGTGTCAATTCCTCTCTTTTGCAAGTTTAAGATAATACCAGTGAGTTCCTCTTCATTTTCTTATCTAAACAATACTTCATGAATTTAATCATCAACCTTTTTTTCTTCAAGACTTCTTGAGAATTCAGAGAGCAAAGATTTTGAATGAGATGGAATACTTGATATTTCTAAAAATCTTTGACTGGCTCTTGAAGTAGTGTTAAGGTTGTCTCCAATGGTAGGTGGATTGGGATCAGGATTGCTCTGTATGTATCTCCTTCTAGAAGCCACCTTTAAAACTTTGAAAATATAAGGAGTCACCAAGGTAGATTGCAGCCTCGAGAAACTTTCTGAGCTCTTGCTACCTTCAGAAGTTTAGCTTCTTGATTTCGGGAATGAGTAATCTTCAGACTCCCAACAGACGCACAAAAATGTTATCACAAAATCTGACCTTAAAAGGTTGTTGATCAAGTAGACTCTGAGTAACTCTTTCAAACTAATCTTTTGGCTGAGGCTTAGCCTCCTCAACCTAATAGGTCTCTCTCACTAGGTTTAGAGTTTTTGATTAATGACTAGATGGCTAACTCTAGGAACAAAAATGAACAAAAGTATAACTGGTTGACTAGTTGAAACTATGATTAGAAAATATCTATTGGGTTATGGAGTCAAAATAGTCTTCAATGAAACAACATGATTAGCAAAATGTGGAAGTCAAGGCACTTAGAGTTTAGGTTTATGAATAAAACAATAACACAGTGAAACAACACAGTTTACAAGCATGTGAAGGAAGTTAGAGCATTTTCCAATGAATTCTAAGTATCACAAGCTCATACCACTGCAAATAAGTAATTTGAACAAAGTCATGAGAACATCAAACACATAAACTCTTTGTGAATCTTGAGTAGTTAAACTGATCTCTGTATTAAGTATGAAAACCACAGTTTCTTACAATAACACAATCTTTCCTTTACTAATGAAATTTCCAACCCTTAAGAATTCAATTCTTAAGCTTAATATATAGTTTTACATCCTTGGATACTATCATCCACCTTTAGAGGAATTCGAATTCCTAACTTGGACACCTATCTATGCACAAAACAAACTATTTAATTACAACTTGACAGCTAGTTGTCTTTAAGAGTCCTAATACAAATAGGAGTAAAACTCCTAGAACATGCTTTCAACCACCTTATCTGAGTCTTCGATACATTCTTAAATCGGTTTCCAACCATGTCTTAAAATTTGATGATGTCCATAGTGTTGTTTCAAAACTTGTTTAGTTATGCCCTAACTATCCTGAAAAATAGGAGATAGAGTTCATGTTTTTTAGGCCCTTAACCCTTGGTGCTTATCGTCAAATAGTTTTTTGTTGTTGTATATGTGGCATACATTAATAATATCTTAAGGTATCATTTTCCACATGTGCAAAAAGAAACTCGAGCATATGATGTAAAGAATGAAACATGACTGTGCTATGAAAATACTCTAATTTTTGTAGCAGAACCTTCATATCACCTATGAAATACTCCTTGAAGCTCTGCTATCTACACCATTGTCATCTGAGAGTTCATACATGATCAGTTATCTACTAGCAACCTCAAAATTTGGAACTAATGCAACCTTACCTTTGGAAAGCATTCATAAGTGCTAAATAATCATCTACAGTAGTTTCGTAGCGCACTACAAAACTGTTGTATGATGTTCTTTTCCAATACAACCTTCAAACATCTGTAATTTGGGGAGTTTTTTCAAAATTCCAAGAGGACTGATATGATCAACCACAAAAAATCAAAATCACTTCTTCTTATAGATTTTCTTCTTCATATGCCAAAATTCTTTTTGTGTGCCAAAACTGTTTATACTATATCTCCTTCACTGCTTCCTTTCAACACCCTGTTTCGTAATTGTTGTAGACCCTTGTCCAGATTTGGTTACTTGAAATTCCAGATCTTCAATTTTCCTTTTCAAACCCTGTTTGTAGCTTTGAGCTGAGCATTAACTTTCCTTACAAATCTAGCCTCTTTGATTGCAGGAACAGTCCAAGTGAAGTATTGATTTTCACTGCTAACTATTTCTGGTTTGGACACCTTTTCAGCCTCCTAGAGAGCCTTCATCCTTTTGAAATTTGACTTTTCAACAGCATGATTTCTTGTTGTCACTCATAGTTTAGCAATTTCATTGTTGGCAACTTTTAACTTTTCTTCCATAACTTCATAAATGGCCTTTTCTGTTTGAGTTGCAGGAATTGTGTTTTTGTCTCCTCCAGGTCTTGGAGATGGTAAGTCTGTCAACTCCTCTTGAACAACAAAGGTTTCCTTTGTTCTCTCCAATTCAACATTGGACTCCTACATCTTCTTGGATTCCTGGTTAAAGGCTTTCTAGGTTTAAAAACAAAAGCTACAACATCATCTTCAAATTCTAGTTTCTTGGAGGGTTTCACTTTCTTCGACTTCCTTTGATCAAATTTTGGCACATCTACCAGCACTAAAGGGGATTCTGTAATGTCAATGGCCTTTAAGATATCATTTAAATCACCCTTCAAGCTTGAACCTTCTCTCAAGATCACTATTTTTCCTTTTTCCTTTGCCACTTGGCTTCTAGTCAACCTCTTTTGAAGTGGTTTGTTGTTTGACTGCTCTTATGTCTTTCCCCTAACCTCAGGTATCTTTTACTTGGTAGATTTAGGAGTTTTAAGAATTACTGTTGGGCTTTTGACTGCTGGAGTTTTAACTGCTGAGGTTTTTCTTGCCTGCTCTTTCACCTGCTTCCTAGGCTTTAACTTAATATACCTTTTTGCCCTGGATATTGCAAACTTGCTAGTTTCTGCTGATGGAGTTCCTTTAACCCTAGGGCTAGTGTCTGCACCTTGTTTTTCTATCCCAAAGTCACATACAAACAAAAAAAAAGACTAATATTTGTTAACCCTTTTGAGCTCCTGTAGAACTATCAATTTAATTAGATCATGATGAAACAGGGAGGTCTCACATCCTTGGGATTTTAACTGTACTTTATCTACTATCTTAGCTATACTTCAAAATAAGAAGTAAGGAAAATCTAGAGAAATCATACCAATAAAATGTAAAAGGAGTTTAAAATGGTATGAATAAACCTTTTCATATCTGCCTTCACAGGTGAAATAACGCTAAATGTTGAAGAGCAAGTTGGTATACCTATCCTTGATGTAGTCTTTGGGAACTACCTTGGTTAAGTCGGTTTCTGAAAATTGTAGCTTCAGGAACACCTTGCATGGTTCCATGTCGAATCCGAATTTTTTGAACCATGTCCCTTTCCCCCTAGGAATTTCTATCACCAATGTTATAACCTCTGGAGAAACCCGCAAATTAAGCATTCCAACCTTTGTACTTAAGCCATTGAAATGGAGTGCAAACTCCTTTGTCACCTAGGTATGCCCTCCCTGCAATTTCTTACAAAAATTTCAGCACCCTGCTTTCTTGAAAGCTTCCACAACTTCTTTGTCTTCCATTAGGACCTCAGTGCTTTCAGGTTCTATTCTCAAGCAGTGACCATACATGTGTCGTTTCTTCTCCTCTTTCATCTTTTCTCCTGAATTTCTATGACAAAACTGGCCTCCTTAGAAACTCAATTGATCAACCTCTCTTGCTAGCCTCGCCTGAATGCTGAGTGAAGAAAACCTTGGTCAACAATTACCAAAGTTTATTGTTCGAAAAAAATTATGTTCCAAGGGTTTTCATGCAATCTAAAATGATAAGACTAGCCAGCCACTTTCAAATTTTGAAATTATCTTTCATAATGGACCCTAAATTCGAAATGATGAGTTTGGAGCAATGGCATGCTTAAGGACTAACTCCTATCTGACACCGAATGATGAAAATTTTTACGGAATTATAACGGATTGAAGTTTGACAAGACTGTCATTATGAATCTACGCTTTCATAGCACACAGGGAAAAGCGCTACGAAAAGAGTAGCATTTTCGTAGTGCAAAATAGACAATTTGCACTGTTTGCACTACGAAAATGTGGTTTTAGGGCTAATTCCAAAAATTTTCAAATTGGCTTTAAGTTATGAGTTTCTAACAAGACTGTAGGACTTATGAAACATAGAAAAAGCATGCTAGACTTTATTTGGACATGAAAAGTTAAGCCTTAGAGACTCCTAACCTACCAACTTCCCATTGAAACATAGGGTGACTTGACACTTATCTAAGACCATGACTAACAAAATGTAAACCTTTTTTTTTTGGTGATAACACCCTCAATGCATCTAAGACCTGTTGATCATTCATAACTTCATTATCAATGGTAGTATGCTCCCTCTCTCTTCAGGTGATTATCATCCTAAAAGAAAATTGATTTCCAACTGTTAGTTTTTGTGTTTAAATTTCAAACAACGTATATGCGGGTCCATTTCATACACAGTCGCATCTAGGGCCTGCATGTACGCGGGTTTATAATATCCACTCCACGTATACGCTACATTGAAATTTTTAACATAAATTCCTACGGTGAAATCTCAATAAAAAATTCTAAAAATAATCATAAAGTAATGCAAGTTAAGATTGGGGGTTACTTGATGATTTTTTTACAACTTGAATGGTCCAGTTATTTGGAGAGAAAATTTTCATTTTTTTTCTCCACAGCTTTTTCTCTCAACACAAATGGTACAAATGGTGAGTCAAAAAGTCATTTTATAAGCTTTCAAAATGTCAATTTTTTTCAAAACTTGATTTTTTTTCATCTCGTGAATCTTTGAACTTGTGAGCTTGGATTGTCAGGAATAGGTTGTTGTTTTAGGGCATTTTGAACTCTTTTTCATAAATTTCACATCGGTTCCATGACTATTGACCCATCATGGTAGGTATCGTTTACTCACTGGCATATAGGTTAGGGAAACCATTTTTTCCGTTGCATTTTGATACTAGCCTCCATTTGTTGATACACTTGCCATAGGGTCAATCCCATCGTGTTATGGTTAGTAATCCATGTTCACTCAACGATTATTAAATCATGACACGATGGTAGAGCCATCCTTTACATAGGCATCGTAGTTAGCACGTCACTGACATTGGTTGCCCATGATGTTCAATTAAGTAGGCTCAGGAGTCCTCTCTAGTCCCACCATGACTTGCGCATTGAAGACCCATTCCTCTTTGCTTCTTCTCTTAGTTATGGCCTTATACCCTAGAGGCTCCTTTGCATTGAGTTGTACTACTGCATTGCATTTTGACAATTTTCACCTTTTGGCCTTGAGTCGGCTTCACTTGGACTCATGTTTAAGCCACTTTTTGACCATGTCTTCTGCAAAAATCAAACTTTCAATCCCTTAGCTTTTGCAACTTAACACACCCTTAGACCCGGGGAAGGAACATCCCTTTGAGTGTCCTTGACCAACTTTGCCTCCCTGCATTGAGCATAGGAATGTTACCATCCCAGGAACTAGATCATCTATTTCACTGACACTCATTCTTTCCACTGTACTATAGCATTCTTTTATTCTTTTTCCATCTTAAAGAAAAAGACAAAAAATTACATATTCCAAAAAGAGCAGGAACGGGACAACATTTCCATATATTGTTGGCAACAAGATTTAGTCGTGTCGCCCTTGAACAAAGCACTCAAAAGAAAGTCTCTCCTCCATTTTGTCGGGATATAGTTTGACTTAGGTACGTCATAACCTTGTTATTGAGTTAGTTCTCCTCTGATTGGTTATCTCTTCCAATCATATGGAGTGTTCATTCGTGCCTCATGCATGACGAACTTATACAGAGCTATCATATGCTACCACATGGTCATCATTGAGTCGTGCTTTTGTTCAAGGGAAGTAAGCCAGAGTTAGCATTTCTATGGTGTCTCTTAACCTATTTTTCAATCGGCCATCCCTAGTTGTCAGTGTCTTGTCTATCATCACATTAGTTATATTGGTCCTTTACTCGTGCCGGTTTGAGAAGGTCTCCATTGACTTCTTATTGGTGGGTCTTGTCCTTATCGACGACGACATATTGCTCTGAGGACAGGCCTAGAGCCGCACCCTGGCCCTATTTTCATTACTGATAAGTCACCTTGTGCTCATCATCGATCAGTATCATGGGTCTTTGACTGAGTGGTTTCCCTTGTGTAGTGCCTTGGTTTCCATTTGACCCTATTGGTGGATTCCTCACCTCTGTGTCGGCTTTCATTATTGGTTGGTTCAGAGGGTTTCTATCGTGCGCTAGCTACATCTTGTGTATGTCAGAAATGTGCTTCGGTCGAGTTACTACATCTTTTTTTCGTCTGATTCCTTCCACATTATTGGCCTACGGGTTACACTCGTGCTAGATTGATGAAGGATGCCTTAATGCCTTCTAGTGGATCTTTCCCTATCAACTACGACTCATTGCTCTGGGGCAAAGGTCTAGAGTCTATTTGGTAGTACCTTGGGGTTTGTAGTCATCAATGGCAGATCTTTCATTATTGACAGTGGGAAACCATCATTGTCTCCTGATTGATAGATTATTCTAGGTGTTCGAATTCAGCTCATCTATTCGTACTTGTTAGATTGTACTGGGTACCTTGACTCTCATTATCATTATCGGTGAGTAGTCTCGCATTTGTTAATGGTATACGTCAATGACCATAATCAAACAATTTCTCACATGGTCAGCTTCAGATCATTTATTCCCATTGTGTAGAAACGTGCCACAATAGTTGGTGAAGACCTCGGGTTGCATCAACATTCTTTGGTTCACTTGTCAATTGCTCCTATTGCTACTAGTTGACACCATTCCACATTATATGTTGTAGTCCTTCACAACAACACCCTATATGTTGGAATATGAGTTGCGATGTAGTATCATCTTATTCCATCATGTTCATTTGGTACTATTGGGATCAATATTTGACATCAGTGATTAGCTTCATCTTTCAACTTCATTAATCATCTCCTTATACGTGATATTCATACATGTACTTGTTTGATCATGATCAGATGATCCGTTATGTCCTTTCAATTCCTTATACTTGTATACATAGTGGACCTGCTTGTACTTGATATGCGACCATGATTTACTTTCTCTGAGCATGGGTATCCCCAACTCAGACAATTGTTTCTTTCTGATCTTCTTTTGCTGGCTTGGCAAGCTAAAATCTGGTGAAGTCCTTCTCAGTTTTTGACAAGTTTTCTTTCCATATACTTAATACATTTCGGCCATCATGTACCCCTTCTAACCTCATATATTAGGGGGCATCTGTTATAACTCCAAATATCACCCTTTGTATTTGTGATGCTTGGTTTATGGCCTAGGGCAACCCCTCTTTCTAGACTTGGTCCAAATATTTTAAAAACAATGTTTTACTCCCTGTACACTACTTTTCCCTATGTTAAAAGCGTGTGCATGTGGGTCAGTCTATACCCAACCCGTGTATATGTGTTAAAACACTTAAAAAATCAAATTTCTTTAACTATGTGCAAAGATCATGGGTTTTACCTATTGATTACCTATTAGTGCCCATGGCCCAACTATTCCCAACTGTTTCCCAGCTAAAAAACTAATTTGGGAGAAGTATAAAAAGACTTCAATGGGAAGGCCTTAAAGAGGAGAGAAATGATAGAATTACTATACTGAGATTATCCCATGATCAATTCTGAAGAATCCCTGTGCTTCAAGCACTTCACCAAGTTCAGGAAACCCTTATTTCCTTGATTTTTTGTGTTCTCTCATATCCTTGGATATATCATGGTAATGGTTATGGAAGGAGGTTGTTGAATATTGGGACTAGACAGACCTGGAGGACGGTTCCACTTGGAACTGGAAGAGGAAGACTCAGGTGAACTCTCTCCATGTTTTTATTATAGTTTTCTACAATAAAAAGAAACATTGTCTTGTTCCTGATATCAACTTTGTTTATGCATCTGATATTATTGTTATGGTTTATATATGAATGACTATTTCAATGTATAACTAACCATCTACTTATATGATATAAAATTGATTTCACTACAATGCTTTATCTATATGTTGCTATGTGTATTTGAATTGGTTGATTTGCAGGTTTGAAGATCATTAGGAGTTGTAGAGGGTTTGAACCCTGGCTGGAACTATCCAAATGAAGGACATTCGGGTATTTTCACTCACATAGTTAGTTTGTTTAAGCATGTTTCCTGCGTTGAATGCTTGTTTCTTGATGTAGATTACTCTTGCTCTGCTAGGGTTCTGACCCAAAGCCCTAGGGGACTTATTCCCTCAACACTTCCTGGACGCTTTCGGTTCCGGGGCTCATCGCAATCGCACTAGCCAATGCTCCCTTTATATTTGCATTATACAATGAAAATATATGAAATACATTAAAAATGGACCTTCCACGGACTTGAAAATATATCCACTTTGCTTCCTGAAACCCTTTCGGGTCCAGTTATCGCATCACAAATACATATGTGCATAGGCCCTGACCCTTGGTATAGTGCCGATGTGATATCAGTGAAGCGATAAATGGAAATCACAAATACGTATATGCATAGGCCCCGACCCTTGTTATAGCGCCGATGTGATATCGGCAATGCGATAAATCGCAATCGCGAGTCGCTCAATCCTCAGGCCTCTATATATATAACATATGCTCCCGCCGATGTGACCCACTGTGACTGCCGATGCGACCCGCCGATCCGATCATCGGTGATCGCTAATCAGCGATGTCATGCGCCGACCGTTAGATTGTCCCCTCTACTCAGCCGATTGCAATTAACCGCCCAGATCTGGGCCATTGATCAGCCAGATCTAATGGCGGCTATTCATTCATTGTTTAAGCTTGCATTTATGGGTTTTTCATGGTTTTTTAAGCCTTTAGTCTCCCGATAGTGCATTTCTGCCCTTCCAAGGGCTTTCCTCTTGCACTGATTTTGATCATTAGATAATCTGTGAGAAAAATTTGAAGATTTCAAGGGCATTAATGGACTCATTGGCATGTTTTTAAGAAACTTTGGAGACTCTAAGAGCTTATATGGATCCATTTGTGGGCCTTTTGCCAGCAAGGCTAACACTTGCTCCTTCTAGGGATGAAAGCCTCCCTATGAGGTTTCAAGAACTACATATCAATGCCTTTCCTGTAAAAAACAAGATCAAATCTTCCTCCTAGTGTTGCATTGGGCATGCAATCTATTTAGCATGAAATAAAAACTCGAAAGCAACATATTTACAATACTAAGGCTTGAAAGCCTTAATTGAAATAAAGTTTGAAGAACAACACATTGAATGGGCCATCAAAAACATCTCCTCCTTCCTTTGATTCACTCCTCTTGAGAAAACAATTACCGAACTGAAAATTGACCCTTTTTAACTTTCTATGAAAGGTTCCTTTCTCTTGGTTAATGTGTATATCAGCCAATTCATCAAAGACTTGCAAAAGCCTATTGATTTAATCCTCTACTTCAAAAAATTTCTAGCATTTGATATTATCAGGTAGAGATGGTCTATATTTCACCTCCTCTCTGAATGCTTTCAGCCTTGGATGTTTTGATTGGGAGGTTTTGTACACTTGCTGAATAATAAGGTCTCCTTCATACTTTGTTGTGTCATTTGTGACCTAAAAGTTAATATGAAAGATGAATCAATGCATTCTTGTGTGGGGGACACAAGGACTTCACCTATTCCTACATCTTTCTTAGAGCAAGCCCCATCAAAGAACATGTCCCAAATCTGTGGGTCTTCTTCCTCTATGATCAGGCAAACTGATTTTTTAAGTTGTGTAGAGGCCAACTGATAAGACTTGGTAATGTCAAGACCGAGCTTATCCATGACAACCTTGGGCATTGAATTATGGATGGCTCCAGTGTCTAGAGGGAAATTGTGAAGGATTTCATCATGAATAGACAAAGAAACATAGAATGATGGGGAGTTGTCTTCACAATTTACGATCATTGGGCTGAGAATAACAGCTGGTTGGTCATTTCGTAGATTTACATAGTCAATGGAGGCTTGGATGGTTTTAGCTCAAGAGCCTTAAGGATAGATTTTCTGAAGGACTCACTCTTCACTGGTTCAATTAGAGGCATAGGTATTCTTGGCTTCTCAATTTCTGATTGAAAACTGAAAGAAGAAGGGGACTTGCCAAGGCCTCTTACCTCTGTGGCTGGAGCTTTGAGGATGATAAGATTAACTATTGGTTGGTTCTACTTATTAGCTTGTTATTCTGTAGGGACAATAGCTTTATGAGCAGGAGTTTCTTTGACATTATTCATCATAGACCTCAGATTATATTAGTGTTGAAATACAATTTGTAGAATAGCTTCACCATCCCATTCTTGGCTGATTTGGCCATTGAATAATGACTTCTCATAGGCAGATTTGGTTAAAAAAGTGGCACTACCTTTGTCTTCCATACAATGGATCTCATCGTCTTCTTCAAACTGCTCTTCTTCCATGACTGCATTTTGAGAAGGGGTTTTCACCCTTTGGTCTTCATTGGCATCTTTGTTTCTTTCCAAAATCTGCAACTACTCATTTTCTCTTCTATATGGATTTGGATTTGGAGGAGCAAAGGTATTAGGAACCCTTCCTTTCCCAGAATGTTGCTCAACCTTTAATTTGGAAACTTTAGAGGCTAATGACTCTATTATCTTGGCCATTTTATCGATCTTGGGACCTGAAGATGATGAAGGTTCACCCCTCTGTCTCCTTTTATCAGCATTACCTTTGAGCTTTTCTATAGCCATGATGTTTGATTCTACTTCCAGGGCTTCATCTTGCATATTAGCCAAAGAAGTGCATTGCCTCTCGCTCAACAGTAAATAGAAGTCGGAATCAAAGGCATTGGCATAGATGAGTCTAGCAGAGGTAGTGGTGGGTTTCACTTCAGCTGGTATCTTGTTGTACATGCAGTTAAATCTATTATTACAATCAAATATCAACTCACCATTTTCCCTCTGTAAGTTCCCAAACTCAGTGGTAGTATAGGAGATCCTTCTTATCCCCCCAATGCTTTAGGAATGCATCATCTAAAGCTTCAATATCTACTATAGATCTTGGGGTTAGTTCTCTAAACCATTTCCTAGCCTCTCCATCTAGGCTTTGGACAAAGACTCTCATCCAGACATCATCTTCACTAATGTCCAAGTTAGCAGCATAGCTATAGAATGACTCAAGATGTTCTTCAGCTGAAACACCTTTAGTCCCAATGAACTTAGGCATATACTTCTGATATTCTCCAGTAGGCATGGTGTTCAAGGGAGTGGGTAGTATTAGAGGTCCCTACCTAGCAATTGTGATTCTTTCCATTTTGGTAGGTGCTTGTAGACCTGCCATAGCTGTGGTGGGTAAAAGAGTACTGGTAGTCTGAATGATAGAGGGCTGAGGAGTGACTGATAAGACTAATGGAGTATGAGGGGTAGGAGGTGAGGTTTCCTTTGGGCATACAACGAAAGGAAAACCTAAAGAATAAGGAGCTTTAAGAATCTCTAAGAGTTTTTCTTCGTTGCTAGTATTAGAAGCTATACTCTCAACACGTATTTGTTCTATTATAGGCCTTTCTTGAAAAGATATGGGAGATTGTTTAGGTTTACCTAAACCTGATGCTCCTTTCACCAATACCTTTCTTTCTTTAATGGTCTTTTTAGGGTTAGCTACTGGGTCAGCTTGTATGTTCTGAGGATTTCTTCGAGTATGCCTGACAAACTAAGCTAGAACTATGAAGTGGAGTCGCCAAGAGGTTCGGCCTCCAGTAGAGTCACCAGATAGATGATTACAACCAAAAATGTGCCCAAAATTTGTCTATCATCAAAGCTATATCTATGTCATTTCCTAGGGAAGCTGAGCTTCAGTTTCCTGTGCCCAGCAATGGCGCCAATTATGTTATCACTCCAGGAAACTCTCCTAGGTTGCAACTCGAAGATGCCTGGTAACATATAATCTTCAATATTGTTCTTAGAACTATTGGAATGAATGATGGTTTGGATCAATTCAGATAACCATTTCAGCTCTATTCTCACTCAAGACATGCATGAACACTCTCACCAATACAAGGCTTTAGACCATTAATGCTCAATAAGCTATAAATTCAATGGATAGATGGAGAATACTGACTATACCAACAAATTTCATACATAAACATAAATGAATGGCTAGCTACAGGAAGCAAAAGAGAATATTGACTGTACTGACAAATGCATATATGACCACATATGGAAGGCTAGCTACAGGCAACAAAGAAGCTTGCAAATCTATTTCATCAAAGCAGAGATAAGATGACAGTTATCTAGACTTAAACACAAAGAAAACATGAACAAATTGTTCAAGTGCAAGCATAGAACAACAAAGAGATTGGACATTGAACATATAATGGCAAAAGAAGCTTATATTGCTAGAATGAAGATGAGAAGCTTGAAGGAATAGAGGAGGAATAATATCCAAAAGTTGAACCCATATTACATCTTACTTTAAGCTATTTATAGCCTATTTACAATGCTCTTGAGCTCTCTAGAAGGCTCGAAGTCTTAATCTACTTGATACGCATTGTTAACTGATTTGATGCCCTCTAGGCAAGCATGGGATCGAATTTTTCTGCTTCTGACAGCAGAGTTACCGCTTTCAAATATTTTTGGTGGCTTGTTGCACTATCTGGGAGTTATCCTATGCCAGAGATGCTCGATAACGTTTGTTGGTGTGGTTGTGTTGCACTATTGATGCTCCCTAATCTTGTTGGATTCAGGTCGCAGCATGCTATGGCCCTTCTCTTTCCCTTTCTGAGCTCCTGTTTCCCAGCAATATGTCTCTCGGGATCTATTATATGGTGGAATGGGTCTTCGAGCCCTTATAATCCCTTTAAATGGCCCCTCTCCATTAATACATGACTGTTTTCTGTTTTAAACAGAAAACATAGCGACACTGTGAAAATCCCACCCACCTCTGTCCTTTTCAGACTTAAGAAATCCTTAGAAATGGCTTATTCTTTGTCAATTTAGTGATGTCTAAATTGCAACTTTTAAATGTCAACCCGGGGCTCGTAAGCTGGTGAAGTGAGGTGTACTGTATGTACTTAGGCAACTTGTTTCTTAAGCTTTTGTCGTTTTTAACTTTTTAAGTTTGTTTTCAAGTATATCTCTCCTACTGTGATGTGATGGAAATGAAATAAAGCAAGTGAAGTGTGTGAGATTGTGATGAGCTTTAAATGATTTCTTATAACTTAAAAGTATTCTACAAGAAAGCTTGAACAACAACTGAAATGAAATCAACTCTTAAAGGAAAATAAAGGCATCAAATAAAAGACTAATGACATTGGCCCAGTATCTCTGCTACTGCAAGAAAATGAAGATGAAATCTATGTCAAATCTAGCTAAAAATAAAAACTAAGCAATGTGAAACTGAAGTAAATCTACATAAAAGAAAGACTAGTCACAAATACTTTAACTTCTTCTTAACCTCTTGTCTTTTAACTGAATATATCATGTGAGAAACAGTTAAAAATAAGCCAAGCAATTGTGAGTTCTTGAGCAACTAAACTAAGCTGTGCTAAGTGATATTTTGGTCCTCAATGAAGATATTAAATTATGGATAAGAAACCATCAATAGGTAAACAACTTGATATCTAAAAGCAGAAAGCAACTATGCAAATTAAAGAAATGATAGTAAGGAAATAAAGGCTGCAAAACAAGGAAGGTCAGCAACATAGACAAGATGATCACAAGTGTCACTAGTTGTGAAAAAGAAACGAAAGAAACTGTCCCGGGCACGCCTAAGAAACCTGCATAACACACTGATCAGTCATGGAAAAGTGCAGTAATATAAATAAGAAGAATTCAAAATTTATATACAGCTATTGTACATGAACAAAACACAGCAATCAAAGGCATTCTGTACAACTATTATACATGAAATGAGAAAAAGAAATGCAGGAAATTAAAGAGTACTATACAGGCCTTCAGTAAACAGGGGCCCTCTGTCTACTCCAGCCGGCTCAATGATCAGTTACACGCTCAAATGGAAAATAGTCTTCTCATATATTATGTATCAAAATAGAAAGTACAGTGGGGAGTTCAAAATTACATATCATCGGCTAACTATCCAGCGTTCAAAGACACTTTATTTATAACAGAGGAAAGAAAACTAACTTAACGAAAACTAAGCTATTCAAGCAGTTGTGTAAAAACACATAGTCTTGCTACATCCTCGGATTTAGGCAACGGTCATTGTGGGCATTCAATCTGCTGTTGGATTCATGTTTCCCACTGTCTTCATGGCTGAGGAAGATGCCACCTGTTCTTCACGTGCTCTAAAACAGAACATGCAGAGCCGTGCCACTGCCAATGACTTTTGTTGACCGTAGTTGCCTCCTCGTTGACCATGGGTTTTTATGACCGGTTTGGGTGAGCTGGAAGGACACACACCATGTCCTTGGTTCCACGAACTTGCCCATGTGGCTCTTCTTCCCGGAGGACACCTGGAAGATATCATTTAATAAAACAGCTACGGAATTTGGGGTTGGCTGCGGAAACCGGGATTAGCTGCGGAAACGTAGCACTTTGAACCAAAATTCTAAACCAACAACACAGTCATTAGCATAATTAGCAAACCATGTAAAAAGTCCTAAAATACAATGATTTGAGCAATTTGATGGAGGGAATGAGTGGCAAAAGAAGGAAATGAATAGGAAAAGGAGGCTGAGAGGATGTGTAAAGAAGTGCAGGTTTGAGGCTCAACATGCCCCCACTGTGAAGGTGTTGCATGTCCTCATGCAACCAAAACTTTGTCATTGTTTTTCAATCCATGTGCTCAGATGCTTTAGCCAAAACATCTAGCCTTCTTTTCTTTCTCCTTGCTGTCAAAATTGTCCTTGGTTTCTTGACTAAACACCTGAATCTCAAATTGATCAATGCCCTGCTCAGTTTCTTACGTTTTCCCTTCAATTTTCTGTTCTTCTTTTGCCAGAGTCCTAAGTGAAGCATGGTATTGTCATGGACAATTTTGTCCACCTTGCTTTTTTCTTTCAATGCTTCGTTTTCTTGTTTAATATGCCGGTTCAGGACTTCTAGTTCAAACACCTCTTGTTTTAAAGATTGGAGCTGTTCATCAAGAGGCAATATAGTGCTTGGATCTGCAACTAATTGCTCCAAGGTCTCCAAATAATTGTATACCTTCTACTGGTCATGATCAATTTCAGGTGTTCTTCTTGGGCTATGTTCAAAATCAAATTCTGTTTGAGGTTCTGGCTGAAAGGGACTCTCGTCGTGTGGAGGAGTGGACTCAAGGTCAAGCTGAGTTGGAGCCTTTCCAGGTGTACCTTCTCCCAAATCAATGAAATGTGATTGTTTTTCTTTAGTCACACTCATTATTTCTTTAAGTCTACTGCTTCTTCTCACTTTTACACTAGTGCTCTTTTGCTGGGCACTCTGTTTTTCTTTCTGTTTCTTCTTTGAGAGGGCAGCAGCTTGAAGTTGTGATAGTCTATCAGCCAAGGTTTGAGAGTCTTCTTCTACTGAAGGTTCAGGTGATGGATATGATTCTTGAACAATTGTTTTCCCTTTATCCTTTTTTTGTTTCTTGGTTTTATCTCTCTCTTCCTCTTCTTCTTGAGTGGTTTCCTGAGTTTCTACAATAGGAGGATCTTGGGCTGCAACATCTCTTTTCGTTCTCCTACTTCTTTTTGGGATTCTAGGAGAATTGCTAGCGGAAGCTTCAGTTACTTCTTGGAAATGATTCCTGACTAAAAACTTTTCCCATGTATCATTATTATTTTTCAATTGATCCTCTATGAGAATTCTAATGAACCCGTGATGATACAAGTGGGGTTCAATATGGCCTACATTCTTTTGGACAGTGGAACTCATTTTCTTTAGGCTTGCTAACAGAAAGTAGGGTAAATTGATGGCATGGCCTTCCATGAAGTTCATCATAATTATTCCATGGTACATATACATAGTGCCAAAGCAGCCCTCACATGTGATAAACTTTTGAACAAGTAATAACAATGCAATCCATTCTTCCTTAATTACATGTACAGGAATCCCTTTAGTGAATATTGAAGTGTCCATACCTGGGTTCTTAAGCATGTTTTTCCATCCCTGATCTTCCAGCTCTCTGTTCTTAAACCATCTATCTCCCACCTGAGGTAGACTGATTGTTGTTGCTATGGTGTTCTCTATTATTGTGAATTTCAGGTCCCCTACTTCCACGGTGTGTCCATTGAAGGATCGAGCAAATGCTTTCATTACCTCCTTATCATAACCTCTGAATTTTTGAATAAACTTTAACCATTTTTCTTTCTTTAATGCTTCCTTCGTCTGTGGATACCCTTCTAAATACTTTAAACCTTCAGGTTCAGCTCTAAGCATCTTCCCCATCTTCGGCTCTCAACTTTGGTTGAAGTTTTGACTGTGTGTGGATGCTCAAGGAGGGTGCTCACGGGAAAAACAGGTGGATTACGGCTGTAAGTGGAGTAGCCGTAATGTAATGCAAGGCGTATTGCAGAACTGCAATCGGGGTTTGAAATAGAGCTGTGGGGTTTGCAACGGAAATGAAAGTGGAAATGGTGTGAGTACGAGGGAGTAGAAGACAAACACGAGAAATGAGTTCAATGCGTGCGGAAATGGAGTGATAAGTGGATGGAATAACGGCCGAATCCTTTAGAGCCGGGTGGCTTATGCACACATCTCAGCATTGGCTATGGAGATCATGGTGGAGAAGAGACGTAGTACAATAGGTCACTTTTTCCTCGTATGGCCAATAAATGAAAGCACAGTCCCATTTCGAGTTTGAATTAAGAGTGATTATGGGACCGTTAGAAGGGTATGAGGTGGATGAAGTATTATCGTGGAGGAGGAGTGGGATGATCTTGCTGAATCATTGCATTAAGTAGATCTTTCCACAATTTAATAATTATGCATAAAATGACATTAAATTGTTGTTTGGAAAAGATTTTGATCATACCTTCATGACTTTTCCATTTGTTGATTAAGGTTGCTGATCCATTGTTGCTTTTTGATCCTGCAGGTGCCTCATATCCTTGTTGCCTTTGGTGATGATGATGTTAACATTTGATTGAGTTTTTCCCTTGAAAACAGAGTGCTGCTGGCTGTAGAGACAGAGTGATGCTAGCTGTGGAAATCGTTTCTGGCTGCGGAAACTGGTGCGAGCTGCGGAAACGGTTTCCAGCTACGGAAACTAAGACATCTCCCTTTTAACTACACAAAGTTAGTTAGGAAAACACTAACTGAATGGAAATAGCCCTGAAAAGGACTTTTATTGATGGCATGAGATGGAGTGAATGGAGTGAAGTGAAAAAAATGAAATGGAATGAAGTGAAATGGAGATGAAAAATGATGAAGGTGAAGTGAAATGGAATGAAGATGAAGTGAGGATGGAAAGAGAGAGAGATTTTTTTTTGGAAAATATAGAGTGTCAGGTG
>APFE030795444.1:54214-102627 GCA_000404065.3 Pinus taeda
GAAGGTCAGCAACATAGACAAGATGATCACAAGTGTCACTAGTTGTGAAAAAGAAAAGAAAGAAACTGTCCCGAGCACGCCTAAGAAACCTGCATAACGCACTGATCAGTCATGGAAAAGTGCAGAAATATAAATAAGCAGAATTCAAAATTTATATACAGCTATTGTACATGAACAAAACACATCAATCAAAGGCATTTTGTAAAACTATTATACATGAAATGAGAAAAAGAAATGCAGGAAATTAAAGAGTACTATACAGGCCTTCAGTAAACAAGGGCCCTCTGTCTACTCCAGCCGGCTCAATGATCAGTTACACGCTCAAATGGAAAACAGTCTTCTCATATATTATGTATCAAAATAGAAAGTACAGTGGGGAGTTCAAAATTACATATCATCGGCTAGCTATCCAGCGTTGAAAGACGCTTTATTTATAACAGAGGAAAGCAAACTAACTTAACGAAAACTAAGCTATTCAAGCAGTTGTGTAAAAACACGTAGTCTTGCTCTGTCCTCGGATTTAGGCAACGGTCGTTGTGGGCATTCAATCTGCTGTTGGATTCATGTTTCCCACTGTCTTCGTGGCTAAGGAAGATGCCACATGTTCTTCACGTGCTCTAAAACAGAAAACGCAGAGCCGTGCCACCGCCAATGACTTCTGTTGACCGTAGTTGCCTCCTCGTTGACCACGGGTTTTTATGACCGGTTTGGGTGAGATGGAAGGACACACACCATGTCCTTTGTTCCACGAACTTTCCCATGTGGCTCTTCTTCCTGGAGGACACCTGGAACATATCATTTAATAAAAAGGCTGCGGAATCTGGGGTTGGCTGTGGAAACCAGGATCAGCTGCGGAAACCCTGTGTGAGCTGTGGAAATGCATCACTTTGAACCAAAATTCTAAACCAACAACACAGTCATTAGCATAATTAGCAAACCATGTAAAAATTCCTAAAATACAATGATTTGAGCAAATTGATGGAGGGAATGAGTGGCAAAAGAAGGACATGAATAGGAAAAGGAGGCTGAGAGGATGTGTAAAGAAGTGCAGGTTTGAGGCTCAACATTCTCCTCTTGGGTCCGCCTTTGCAGTGACAACACATCTCCACCATTGATCTGGGAGTCCCAAATCCAACAATGATGATCCATTCCGGGTGCCTTTTTTGTATTGGAGTTAACCGCTCGATGAGAGAAATTTCCTCTCTCCTTGTCTTGGACACATGGCAGCAGCTATATGGCATTGGGCGGAGCTCGGTCTAAACCACTTAATGCCCACATCCCACCCGAAATCCTGCCTGTTTTGTAATTTTTTCTTTATATTGGAAATATGTCGAATCATTAAAAATTTATGAAAAAATGGCCCTAGCAGACCTCAAATATCATATATTCCACTTCCCGGACCCTTTTGGGTCCAGGGCTCATCGCAATCACACTAGCCAATTCTCCCTTCGTATTTTTGTTATACAACAAAAATATATGAAATACATTAAATATGGGCCTTCCGCGGACTTGAAAATATATCCACTTTGCTTCCCGAAACCCTTTCGGGTCTGGTTATCGCATCGCAAATACGTATGTGCATAGGCCCCAACCCTTGGTATAGTGACAATGAGATATCAACCATGTGATAAATCGCAATCACGAATAAATATGTGCATAGGCTCCGACCCTTGATATAGCACTGATGTGATATCGGCAATGCGATAAATCGAAATCGCGAGTCGCTCAATCCTCGAGCCTCTATATATATAACATATGCTCCCATCGATGCGACCCGCTGCGAATGCTGATGCAACCCACCGATCTAATCATCAGCGGTGTCATGCGCTTGCCGTTAGACTGTCCCCTCTGCTCGGTTGATTGCGATTAGCCGCCCACATATGGGCCGTTGATCGGCTAGATCTAACAGTGGCTGTTCATTCACTGTTTAAGCCTGCATTTGAGGGTTTTTCACGGTCTTTTAAGCCTTTTCATCTCCTAATAGTGCATTTCTGCCCTTCCAAGGGCTTTCCTCTTGCAATGATTTTGATCGTTAGATGATCTGTGAGAACAATTTTGAAGATTTCAAGGGCATTAATGGACTCATTGACATGTTTTTAAGCAACTTTGGAGACTCTAAGAGCCTATATGGATCCATTTGTGGGGCTTTTTCCAACAAAGCTAATAAGTAATGGGCACAAGTTGTGGAGAACCTAAAGCTTTATGAGAGATTTTTCAGCAAAAATCACATGAGAAACCATTTGTCGACGCGTTTCGAACTAGCTAGTGTGGTTCATTGTCAAGACGAGTTGAAGAAACAGATCCAGCTTAGCAAGTTAAATAGTCTGAGTAGAGTCTCCAACGGCTATATTGAATAACAGATAATTTTGACTAAAAGGACCTAGGTCAAATTTTATTTATTAATTTAATAATATTAGTATTATTCTAATTTTTAATTTAATTATTAATCTTATTAATTTTAGATTTATGAGTAGAGTAATTAGGTAAAAATATATAAATAAATAAAATTAAAGGTTAGTTTAAAAATAATTATATTTATTTAATTATTAATTACGTATATATATATGATATAATAATAATACCATTAGGTTTGATTAGATTAAAAGCAATTAATATTAATGGTTATTAATATTCAATATTAATATTTATTATTATTAATTTAGGAAATAAGTCAAATTAATAAATAAACTAGCGATTAGTTTGCAGAAAATTAATTTATTTATTATTATAATTATTATAACTCTATATTATATATAAATAAATAATAAATAAATATCTTAATATTTTATTATATATACTAAGAATAATTTAGTAGGAAGTAATAAAATATATAAATATTATTTAAGGTTTTGTTTAAAAGGGTTATATTTGTTATTAAATATATATATATATTTATAATAATATAGGTTATTAAGTAAGGATTATAAAATAATTATAAATGGTCGTTTGTTAATTAAATAATATTATATTTAATATAAATATATATATATATATATAGTATATTATATATATATAGATATAATATCAGGATAGGAGTAATAAAAATATATAAATAAATAATATTAAAGGTTAGTTTTAAAAGGGTAATATATTTGCTTATTAAATATATATTAATAATAATATTAGGCTGTTAAAAGCTTGCCAAGTAGTTGAGGACATAATACTAATTGACATGCCTTCATCTATGATTGTGCCAGGTATGGGAATATTATAAGCTTGTATTATGAACTCAAAGGGCATGTAAGAAGGAAGACAATATCCTACCATTGACTCCAATCAAAGGAAGTGACCATACTACTTGGAGGGGGTGAAATGGGAATGGGAGAAATCCCCCCTTGTGTTATGGGAATCGGAGAATCACCCCCCTATACCATGGGAATGTGAGGATTTCCCCCAATTCATTGGAATATGAAGAAACAAGAAAAACTTGAACGATATGAAGTTCACTCTCTATGGGAAAGGTATGATCAACTGAAGGTGGAATCAAGTCAACCATTTTCTCAACCAATGGTTGGTTAGGAAGGGCTCATGGGATTAACATTTAGAGAGAGTGGGATTGACTAAAGATGAATCTTGATCAATCATTTGATCAACTAGTGGAGGATTAGGGGAAAGATTTCGATAACCAGTCGGAAGACGAGGCTGAGAAGTTGTAAGGTTATCCAACATTTTTGAGGCTTCATCCATATAAGGAAAAAGGTGAATAGGATAATTCCCTTCACATAACCTACATGGAAATTTGACTTTGCCCTTTTTTCCATGGATCTTGCTATCACTAGTTGAGGGTTTGTCACCATCATGATCTCCAGAGGCCGATGACAAAGGCCGATGTGAGTCTGTAGACCACACTTCTAATACCTTGGGAATACCAGGACAATCTCTAAGAAGGCAGTGACCCTTAAAAATCATGCAAGATAATTTAACTTTGTGGGGTTGAATGGAAGGTTTCTCCCTACTAGTTACATCCATAGAAATGGCTGCTTGGTTGCCCCCCTACTTATTTTTCTTCTTCTTAATCTTCCTTTTCTTCTTCTTCTTATCAACCCAGTTACTAACTTGCTTGCAGGATTTCATTAGACAAAGAGGAAGAAGATGAAGAAGATCGAACGAGAAAATAAGTCAAAGAGTCAACTTTAGGATCAACCAGAGGTTGATATTTTTCAGGTGGAGGAGAACTCAATTGAGAATCATTTTGGACATTCGGAACTATAGGGTTTGAAAATAACCAAACTAGGAAACCAATGGTAAATCTAGGAAGGGACAAAATTGCCATATAAGGAGCACCAATATTTCCAAAAGAAGGAAAAGGACCAGGATTCTCGTCAGACGGGTTTCCTTGATTGGTGGACTCAGGAACTATTGTCATTACTCTCAACCTAAGATCTACTAAGGATTATTTCTACAGGAAGGATGTTCTTCTATGGCCAATTAATTTTAGAAATTAACAAAAAAAATAAATCAAAAAAGGGGTAAATCAGCGTGCAGGTTTACCAATTAACCATGAACTACAATATACACCATGGCAAACCAAGGACTTAACGTATGGCAGCCAATCTTCACGAATGTTGTGTTTGGTTTATCACGGTATATAAGGCATCAGACTCCATTACCTATGGATGGATAGCAACCTATATGGGACTCCCAAAATATACTCAATGGTACATGGGAGTGCATTCCGTAGTAGTGTTTTTTAATGCATAATCATTCAATGAGAGAGTTCACATATACTTTTCATGCGTGGAGTGTCATTCGATATACCTGAAGGTACATACACTTCCGTACATGGAATGGAATTTCACCCTCGGGATGCAACGCTGGAAAACAACGATGTCTCCTACATTTAACGATGTTGGAACATGTCTCTAGCCTAGACCTCTAGATGTTTTTGTTAATTGTCCAAATTCTCCTTAGGTTAATTGAGATAAATTTTAAAGTTGATCTTGAATTATGTTTCCGTTTCAAGGCTCAAAAAATGGCGTCACTTGAAAACACATATGATGCAACTATTATGAACAAATGATTCTTTTAATTTCAATGAAAGTTATCTAGTGTAGGGAAGATGTACAAGTCTTGATGCAACAATCAAATATGCAACCAACAAAAGTTTCCTAACTAGATCTTTCAATTCCACAATTTCCACTACAACAACCAAAAAAGTAAATGAATTTTAATTCACTAAAGTTCACCTACATGAATTTTTTTCTTCTTTTCAAATGAATGAAGATGCACTTATCATATTTCAACACTAAGCAATGTAATCTATGCTCAATGATAATCTCAAAAACAACTTTCCAGTGCAATTTCCAAAAGTAATGATTAATTTTTAGATGACGGCTTAACAAATGCAAATGAAATTTCTTTCTGGTTTCCAAAAGAACTACAAATTATTATCAGGCACCAATCTGTAACACATGCAAGCAACAAAATAGTAAATTCGATTACCCAAAGAACAAAAGATTCAACCAAATTTCGTTTTCGCTACTTAAACATGGAACAAAATTTTACAAACCACAAAGAATCTAACAACAATAAGTCAATATTCTATGCACACATAGCAGGACAAAGACTTTAGAGATCAAGATATGTTGAAAAAGGCAACAATAAATGCTAAAAATAGAAATTCTAAAAATAGCATTTCAGGATATACTCCAACTCTGTTGGAAATAGCAAAAAAATAGAAATGCTAAAAATAGCATTGCTATAAATAACATTTTGGGATAGATTCCAATTTTAATTAGTCCTTGAATTAAAATTGAGAATTAAAATTCGAATTTGGTCTCAGCAACTATTTGAAAAATAATTAATTAACTCATCTTGAGTTAATTAGTTGGAGAAAATCAAACATGAATTCTACATGAAGACATGCAATAGTTATCCCTTTGATTGAGGAAGTTATCCCTTAATTAAGGAGATAAGGATGAGTTGTATTTGAGTTGTAATTATTTAGCTCAATTAACTAAGTTAAGTCCAGTTAGATTAGTTCAAATAGTTTGTTGAACTATTTGTGAGTTTAGTTAGTTAATACATGCATGCATGTAATTACTACACTTCAGATAACTGAATATCCTCTCATAAATAACTCATGCATGTCAATTCAATTAGAGACCCAGTTGAGATCAGAGGAAGGGACAGTGTACTATCAGTTGGAGGAATTTTCCTATATAGGAAACTCATCCATGCAGAAGGAATTATCTCCTTTAGGATTGCGCAGTTATTTTAGAGGTCAGTGTTGTGTGTGAGGTGAGAATCATATAGGTTGCATCTGGAGGACCCATGAGAAACTGTGCAAGGAAATATGAGGCTTGGAGGACTGAAGGAAGGCATATGTGTTGTCTATTCTATCTATGAGCAGCAGTGAGGGATTGTACTAAGAGATGGATAGCTTGTGAGCTAAAGCTTTGTGTAATCCAGAGATATTTCCACTTGTATGATAATACAGATAGTGGGGTTTTTAGCTGAGGCTTTCCCCAGAGTATTCTACTATGTTCATGTTTGATTTATTTCTTCTTCATCTGTTATATGTGTTCTATTTGATCTTGCTTGAAATCGATTAAGCTTCTACAAGTTTGTTTGTAGAAGTAGATCAAGTATTTTGCTTTGGTATATTGCATTATCAGGTGATCTATAGTGGGAACTTCTATATGGTATCAGAGCTAGCTGATCTACAGAGAAATTTCTACATGGTATCAGAGAAAAGGTGATCAAAGCAAAGAACAATCTACAAGAAGGGATAAGTTCAAAGTTTGAGGTTCCTAAATATAGAAATCAAGTTCTTATCACATCTCAATTTCACTAATGGTGTTCAACGGTTTAAGACTTGAGTATGCCCTTGATGGAAACTCGAATTATATATCCTAGAATGATCGCATGGAAGCATTATTAGAGGTTAATGGTCTAAATGACTCCACTGATCAAGAAGTCCCCAAGCCAACAACAGCTGATGCTATAGAATTAGCGGAATGGAAGAAATGTGTGGCTAGAGCAAGGAGACTCCTCCTGGAGGGAGTTCGAGACCACATTGTCTCGAGCCTCCATGGGAAGGAGACACCATTTTCGATGTGGAAAACATCAAGAGATCTATATCAGAACAATAACAATTAGAGGAATTTGGCACTGAAAGACAAGCTTCAGAAAATCAAGTGTGAAAAGGGCGACACAATCTCTACATGTTTGAACAAGCTCACCACCTGCAGGGATGGGCTTGGAAGTGTAGGGATCACGACAGCTGATGATGACATGGTGAGTCTTGCAGTCCTCGGTCTTCCTAAGAGCTAGCATAGCTACCAGGACTTGGTCAATGGAAGATAAAAACTATTAGATTGGGAGTGACTTTGGTTAGATCTGATGCAGGAGGGGATAAGAAGAAGCACTGGAGATGGATCCTCATCAAAGAAAGATGATGAGGAAAATCTAACCTTAGCGAGTAAGGTGAGGAAGGGGAAAGGGAAGGTGTCCCATCCCAAATCTAGTTCTTCCCATGGTGGGAAGAAGTTTGACAAATCGAAAGTGTGATGCTTTCATTGTCATGAGGTGGGTCATTTTGCTACAAATTGTCTACTGAAGAAATCTAAGAAGGGATCCTTGGAAGGATCAAAAGGTGAGGCACTGGCCTCACAGTTCGAGTTGGATTTCACACTCTTCGCATGCATGGTTTCATCCATGGTGGGATGTGATTTGTTTCTTAACAGTGGAGCTACTTTCCACATGACCGACGACAAGAGTTTGTTCAGTACCTTGGAGGAGAAAGATCTCCAAATACTCATAGCGATGGGTAATGATGAAAAGTATAGTGTCTCAGGTGTAGGCACGTTTATTTTCAAAGGGAGCATGGAGCTCGCATATGTACTAGGGCTGAGGAAAAATTTGGTGTTGATCATAATACTGGAAGACAAAGCCTATGATGTAGTCTTCAGTATCCTTCGACACATCACCACTAGACAAGTGAAGCAAATCGGTTCACGAGTTAAGAACCTATATGCTCTTGAGGTTCAAGATGCATGCAAAGCCTTGAGGAGCAAGGAAACTGATGGAGACTTGATGGTTGAGAGGGAAAGTACATTACCTCTCAACATGCAGTGCCAGAAGAAGTCTCAGACAATTATGGAGAAGCCACAATTGGTGAAGCAGCTTCAGGAGGTTGTGGAGCAGCCACAAATCGAGAAGCAGAGAGGAGATTGAGTGGAGGCATCCACTCATGCAGAGACCTCCAGTAGGGGGGAATTTCAAGCCAGGTGGGCAGAGGTATCACATGCAAACATACCTCCAGGTGTGAGGTGGGGCGATGTGAAGTGATTGTCCCAAGAAGGCTAAAATAAGGGTAGGATCCTTGAGGTACCTAGCCTCTTTGATTAGACCTTGCTATGGGAGCCCTGACGAGGAGTAGCAAGACTGGCTAAGTGGGTAGAGATGGATGTGGATGGAGCGGTAGAGAGAGCTATAGCATAGGAGTCCCAAGGCAGAAGGCTACAACAATGTGAGAGGCACAGGAGCGTTGCACCAGTGCAAGATGGCACAGAGAGGTGTGAAACAGTGCAAGATGTAGGGAGTTGGTGCAACAATGCAGAGGTCAGAGAGGGAGCACTTGTCAGTGACAGAGGAAGCTTCATCATGAGAGGGTGTTTCTAGCCCAATAGGGAGGTCAATTGGTAGATCAGTTACTTACTTCTCAGTAACTGAGTTGTATTATAGCAATGGGCAGCACAATGCAACATGATGAGAGGAGGTGCAGTGTGGATGCAGTGCTGGGAGATAGGAACATTAGCAACATGGATGCAACAGGAGGAATCAATTTGATTGATGCAGTCAAAGAGCAAAGTGACAGAGGCTAGAGTAGTTAGATACTGAAGGGTACAGAGGTGCAGAGTTTTCAGTCGACATAGGCGATAGCGGTTAGAGACTTTGATGACATAAGCATCATTCTGATTCAGGTTGGATTTTTTTGTTTCTAGAGTTGTTGGAGAAACAACACTTGATAGAAGTGTTGCATGAAGAACATTCCAAAGGTCCAAGATTGGGTTCAAGCTGAATTCCTTTCTTGTTGAGAGGAAGTGTTGATAATGGCAACAAGAAGTGCTAAAAATAGAAATGCTAAAAATAACATTTCCATAAATAGGATTTCAGGATATACTCCAACTCTGTTGGAAATAGAAAAAAATAGAAATGATAAAAATAGCATTGCTATAAATAGCATTTCGAGATAGATTCCAATTTATTTAATCCCTGAATTAGAATTGAAAATTAAAATTCGAATTTGGTCTTAGCAATTGTTTGAAAAATAATTAATTAATTCATCTTGAGTTAATTAGTTGGAGAAAGTCAAACATGAAGTCTATGTGAAGACATGCAACAATTATCCCTTTGATTGAGGAAGTTATCCCTTGATTAAGGAGATAAGGATGAGTTGTAATTAGTTATCTCAGTTAACTGAGTTAAGTCCAGTTAGATTAGTTCAAATAGTTTGTTGAACTAATTGTGACTTCAATTAGTTAATGCATGCATGCATGTAACTACTGCACTTCAGATAACTGAATATTCTCTCATAAATAACTCATAAATGTCAGTTCAGTCAGAGACCTAATTGAGATCAGAGGAAGTGACAGTGTATTATCAATTGGAGGAATTTTCCTATATAGGAAACTCATCGATGTAGAAGGAATTATCTCCTTCAGTATTGCGCAGTTATTTCAGAGGTCAGTTTTGTGTGTGAAGTGAGAATCACACAAGTTGCAACTGGAGGACCCAGGAGAAATTGCACAAGTAAATAGGAGGCTTGGAGGACTGAAGGAAGGCATATGTGTTGTCTATTTTGTCTATGAGCAGCAATGAGGGATTGTGTTGAGAGCTGGATAGCTTGTGAGCTAAAGCGTTGTGTAATCTGGAGATATTTCCACTTGTATGATAATACAAATAGCCGGGTTTTTAGCTGAGGCTTTCCCCAGATTATTCTTCTGTGTTCATGTGTGATTGATTTCTTCTTCATATGTTATATATGTTCTATTTGATCTTGCTCAAAATCAATTAAGCTTTCTCAAGTTTGTTTGTAGAAGTAGATCAATTATTTTGCTTTAGTATATTGCATTATCAGGTGATCTACAATGGGAATTTCTACAAGATATTCCAAATCTTCTATCAAAAACCCTAAAAAATATCATTTTTTGGACTAGTCTGACTTAAATGGTCAAAATCCATGCTAACAAGATCTTCAGTGCTACTATAATTAGCAAAATACATGCTAGCAAAACTTTGTTTTGTATAAAAAACTACTTTGAGAGAGAAAATCTTAGGATAGAGACCTAGATTTGACACTCTAAACCACACACCACTCAAAATGTGGATCCACAATCAATCAAAGTTATGGATCACTAAGAGGTTGTCTAAACCTATAAAAAGAGACCAAAGACAAAGGAGGCTTGAAGGGTTATGTACTCCCCAACGGAGTTGCCAATGTGTTGTGCAGAAAATCCTTTCTACATAAAGAAATGATCCCTCTAGTCCTATGGGAGGATCTAGCAACAAGCGAAGACAAATATATGTAAACTTTCCTAGTTTATACTAGAAAACACAAAGGAGGATAGATGACCTACCCCACTATGATGCTAACATCCATTGGTGTCATCCTTGATTCTTTCGTTTCCAAACTCAATCTCCTCTTCACAGTTATATATGAATACCTGCAAGGAAGATCACGTGGAGACAACAAATGCATACATATCAAAATTCATTCCAATGTAAACCATGTAACAGATCAAGGAGCATTACACTAAATGAGAAATAATTGACACATTTATGGAACACAAACACATAATGTATTATTAATAGATGGTAAATGGATCATTACAACCACTTAAGCCTTGATGTTGGAAGCCTCATTTGGGTGAGTTTCCAAGTCCTAGCCTTAACCTTCAAGCACTCCTTTATCCTTAGCAAAATGGGAAGAAATTGGCATATTGCATCACTAGGAAGGCAACCAATCATTAGCCATCCATTAGTGGATAGTAGGGATCTCATTTATAGGGAAGAAGAGGGAGTTGAGGATCCATGAAAGGAGGGATAAGTTCCACATCTCAAGGAAAATATCCATGGGAGTAGGATCTAGGGCCAATAATGGGAGGTCTCATTCCAATCCTCATCTACCTGAAATCACATCGTCATTCTCGAGCTTTTGAGTAAGGGAAGCTTCTCCTCCATTTTGGGAAAAATTGCCTCAAAAGGACCAGTGCAGATTTTCCTGGTAAACGTAGTGCTGGCAACACTAGTCACTAGTTATGCAAAAGGTTACTAGCATGGATTTGCTTGATAAAAGTACTGTTGGTACTGCAATACAAGGTTTTTGACAAGCTCTTCAAAATACTTTCATGGAAATTTTTCTTATTTTCTTCAAGGATGCTTCTTAACATGTTTCATGGTGAATACACTAACATCTTTCATCATTTTGCAACATTTTTGGAATTAATGACACAAAGTTCAACACTTCAGGATATGGGACAAGGAATGTGACAAAATACTATATAATAAGGTCCCACTTTCCCTATGGGGTCATTTTCTTGTGTGAGGCTCCTTTCGCAAAGTTTGGGTTAGTCAAAAGCACAACATGTAGCAAATCTAAAACAATATATGGATCTAGCCTACCATACTAATAAAACTCAAAAATTATCTCCATAGATACCCTTCTATGGGTCTCCCATCTATTTGTTAAATCTAGGTCTAGACAAAATCTAGGAAAAAAGAG
The DNA here is from genome assembly GCA_000404065.3 of Pinus taeda. Lineage (NCBI taxonomy): Eukaryota > Viridiplantae > Streptophyta > Pinopsida > Pinales > Pinaceae > Pinus > Pinus taeda. Next base: position 65,943 of record APFE030795444.1, read on the forward strand.
ACAAATAACATATCTTTGTTAAGAATTTAAATGGGAAGGCCACGATCTGATGGATCCATAGCATGGATCTAGTGAAACAACTGAAGCAAAATCATATAAAATGATTCAAGAATACAACCAATGAATCAAGTATTGATATATGAAGGAAAAGTGATAAGGGAATCTCTCTAGCTGAAATATTATGACATGGAAAATGATTCTACCATAATAATCAATCTAAGGTTGTGATGGGGTTCTACATCTTTCAGAAACCCTAATACAAAACCTTGAAACCTTAATGGATCTATCTAGTTCAAGAATGCATTTAAATGGAATATTGTCGCTCTAGTTAATCAGCCCCAAAATATTCAGGACCTTACATTGTCGAGCAAAAAAATAAGGTACCATTAATGGATGTAACAACCCCAAAGGTAAAAGCATACTTTGTTGACCTACAAGCTAAGGCATTAATATGTGGATTTAATGGTTCTTGGTTGATATCATAAGACTTATATAAATTGTTGTTCTCTTCTTGGACAACAAATTGGAATCTCTACATATGCTCTAAAGGCTTCTTCATAGTACAATTTGATACACAGCAAGAAATGGAAAAAGTTCTAAATGAAGGGCTATGGTTTTGGGGTAGAGTCGGGATTTTTCTTACCCTGTAGTTCCTAGAGTTTGATGCTACAAGCATGGTGGTAAAAACAATGTCAGTTTGGGTGTGGTTGCCAAACCTCCCCCTTCCTTTCTGGCATCATCAATGTAAAAATTCCTTGTAGATTCAAACTATTAATTGTAATTTCCTAAAATAATAGACTTGAATCTACTCTGCCAACTACGAAAACAATGAAACAATCACTAAATCACGAAGAACACAATAGAAAGAATTCAATCAACACATTACACAATTATTTGATGGGGAAATCCATAGCTAAAAACCCCTCCTATCTATATATGGCATTAGTCAAGAAATATGAGAAGATTACAATGCTTTGCTCAAGCCCGAGCAACCTCTGCACTATCTCTATCTATCTCACTACTTCCTAGATAAGCCTTAGCCAATACTTAACAAATTTTCTGCTTTCCCAAGTCCATATTTCATTATGTTGTTCAATTAGGAATTAGACCCAATTATTTAGGGAAATTTCTCGTCCATAACTGCACAATCCATCATAGGCATTCCTCTAATTGCATGCACCACATGTACAATTTGGATGATTATATAACTAATAGTACATTTCCCTTAAACTCTAATCTCAACTGGGTAACTCATAGATCTTACATGCATGAGTTATTTATGGTTTATTTATCATTTAATTTGTTGAACACTGAAGTTGCACTCCACTACTAGACCTCCTACTAGTTCCTCCAACATTTGGAACTAGTTTAACTAAATTTAACTCAATTAAACTGAATTAATTAATTACAACACAAATTAAACTCAACTAGGGATCCTATAAAGCAGGAGACATTCTACATGACACAAGTTATACCATCAACTTGAATTAATTGGACCAACTAAGTCAAACTAACTTATTTAACATGTACAAGTTGTCATGTGATGTGGAATTACAATTTCCTTCTAATTTAATTCAAGGGAAAATTAAATTAGAATCTTTATTAGCGCCATTTTCAACTATCGGTTCTTGGAGGATATAAGAAATACTTTTGGAAAATACAAAAAAATGGATCTAGACATAACATTAAAATGTATCTTTACATTTTCTAGGATCTATGTAGATATTGACCTTAGCAAAGGTCTTCCTAATCATCTTCTTATCAAACATGAAAACTTCCAATGGACACAGGTGTTAGATTATGAGAATATGGCATTCAAATGTTGAATTTTCTTTCAAACAAGGCACTTGCAGAATACCTTTCCTCAAGCAAGAAAGGCCCCAAAAATAAAAGGAAGCAAGCCCTTAAGCCAAGGGGATGGCAGTTTCCTGACTCTTTAGAAGACAAAAAAGAAGATCCCGTGGAAAATATTCTTGATACAAAAGCATAGACTCAACCTCACAACCAATCAAGTGGTAGAAAGGAGGATCAATCAAGAACAATGGATCTTAGCCAAAATGTTACTCATTCAATAGAGATCATAGTACCATAGCAACAGAAAGTCGAAACACCCACTGAAAAGGAATTGGGAGGCATAAAGAGATCCCATATATCTATGACCTTGGACTTAGAGAAATAAGTTCCCCAAAAGGTAGATATTAATCAAATGACAAAAAGGGGGATATTAGGAACATTGATCTTAGCCAAAATGGTACTCAATCAATAGAGATCACAGTACCATAGTAACAGAAAGTGGAAACACTCATTGAAAAGGAATTGGGAAGCATAAAGAGATCCCATATATTTGAGAGCTTGGACACAGGGAAAGAAGTTCCCCCAAAGGTAGATATTAATCAAATGGCAATAGTAATTGTCGTCCCTAATCTACTAGTCTAGTGAAAGGTGGAGAAAAAGAAAGGGAAAAAGGGGAAGTTAAGTTATTTTTATCACACTTAGCCTAGAAAAATTAGGTAATTTTATATAGTTTCTTCTTCTTATTTTGCATCAGCCGATAGACTGACACGATCAAATTCTTTCAAGAATCTACAGAATGTAATTTTGTTCCTTGTTTTTAGGTTGAATAAAACTGTGATTTTTTCTTCAAAAAAAAATAAAACAAAACAAAAAAACAAAAACAAAAACAATATATATATATATATATATATAGATGATAGATAGGATAGATATACATAGATAGATAGATAGATAGATATATAGATATATAATAAATTAGTAACTATCATATGTAATATAGTTGGGCTTATGTAAGGTCATTGACCTAGTGTGGTATTGATATTGAGCCTAACAAAGAGTATGTTTGAATAAATATGATCGTTAGGAAATAATTGAGAGAAGTCCAAACACTATCTACAGTCCCAATAGGGGATTCATGCAAGAATTGAGAATGAAAAATGTTACAATGCTTCATGATACAAATATAAAAAATAAAAATAAAAATAAAACTAAGATGATAATGAGATGTTTCCTCTTCAATTAATATCAATGGTTTAGTCATTTATAGTGACAAATAATGTAAGTAGTATCTTTAAAAAAATTACTATGTAAATAGTGATTATTAATTGGGTGATTTTAAGGAGATGTTACATTTATTATGCCAAGAGATGTTGAGGTGGGTCCTAAGAGGGAAATTAACAAAGTTTGAGATGCAACAAAAAATTCCTACATGGGATTGATAGAAGCCTCCAATTTTTAACACCTCGCCTTTATAATACTCATGGTGGAGAGATACCCATGTTCTTAATCTCTTATGCTTTAGAGACATTTCTTGACTATAAATTGACCTTATCTTTCACCTTAATCGTTTCAATATTATGAGCCTCAAATTGGGTCCTCGATTTCTCCACCATGAGAAAAATATATTTCAATTTATCATTATTCTTAATGAGATCATTCTTATATTATCAAATTCCCTTCCTCAAGCTATGAACCTCCCATACCATGGAAAACACCAAAACTAAAATGTGATGGGTAGAGTCTTAAGATAAGTGGAATAAAATGAAAAACTAAGAGAAAATAATTATTTGACTATAGAGCCAATAAATTTTCTAAGAGAGGAAAGAAAATGAATGCCTTAATGCAAACATTATCTCATGTTCCAATCATCATTAGATCTCTTGAGACATGAAATGTATGTAAATAAAGCAAAAGGTAAAGAAAGAGTGATAATGAACAAAGAGTTATCAATGATGGTTATTTCATCTATGAAAGATAATATTAACCACTACAATGATGAGATGAAAAGCATTGACCTCATTGTTTGTGGTGTGCCCTAGACCACAAGAAGAAGAAATATCCTTCTGTCCTTGGACATCAAGAATGATCTCGTCCACACCAATCAAACCTTAAGATTATTAATATTTTCATAATAAATTATCTTATTTAACTCATAAATGTTATGTTTTTCCAACCTCTCACGTAATACTCACTTAATATCATTCATGCCCAAGGAATCAACAACTATATTTATAGTTTATATTACAAAAATTAACAGTAATAAATACTTATGTCATTTCATATTATTATTGTACTCTAAATCTTTATTTCCCATTCTCATTCACTTATTGATATGGCAAACAAATATAATGTGGAACATTACCCCATCAACTATGAATTTGTGTTGATTCCCAAAATTGTGCATCCTTTTATCAAGTAACCAGAATTTTTATGTTTTCCCTTAAAAACTATTGGATATAAGATTAAAACTAAGACAAATGTGTTGTTTTAGTCATATTACCCCTATATATAATAATTAAAACCATAACCTGCTTGAGAGGTAGGTTTATAAATAAAAAAAAGATGATTTATCTCTCAATATAGTTGTTTTGACTCTACTTAAGAATCCTCAAAATAAGGTGTTTTGGAAGTGATAGCATTATGAGTTTCAACTCACTTGATCCTCAATAGTAAATTTTGATCAAAGTAATAATAAACTTTGTTTTGTTTGGTTTTTCGTAAGAGGAATTTGAACTTTAAATTTAATGGTTTACACAATACTTTATAACAAAGCGATCGCTAATTAAATTGCCTCATAAATTTAATAAAAGTAATAATAAATTTTTAAAAACATGATATTACAAAGAAAAAAAATCCAAAATAAATAACTCACATGTAACTTAAGTACCTCCCTAAATTCTAGTTCACAAAACTATGATTCTTATACCATGAGAATATAAGGTTTTATATCTGCTTCGTAAACAGGGTGTTATTCCCTAAACCAAGATCATTAAAATATCACATATAAAAATGATTATAAAAGTATTTTTATTGATTGATTATATATAAAAAAATAAAATATGTACAATTTATCAGCAACATATATATGCACTCTAACACATTTTAGAAAACGGAGAATAAAGAAACCATAAAGAAAACAAGGGTAACCGGCATAGCAGTAGTCCCTGCAGACTTGGGGTTTTGTTTTTTCTTTTTCTAATATCAGCATTTATCTCAACATCTTTGCACCACTTGGCCAACCCACAATGTGAATGGTTGCATGCATCTAATTGTTGGTTGGCACGTATCAGGATCAGAGGCAAACATTCCAAACTCCTATGCAAATTTAAGGCTACAATCTGCAAATGACCAACAGGTAAGTGTTTTAGTCACCTTTGAACCTTCACTGGTTTTTGCTCTAGTATTTTCATCCTAGTACTCTATGTATGAATTATTATACATGCACTAAATCTCAGTAAACCAAATTTATTAGATTCATAACAATGCAATGGAATGAAAGCTGGTAAATTTTTAATCAAATCCTTGTAGAGCGAGAGTGCATAGAAAAATATTGTAGTTCAAATGTATGTTGGGTCTTCTTCTTGCCATATATAAGTTGCCAATCCTGTGACTTGACTTGTTTCTTATAAAAAAAATAACATGGACTCGATGTGTTTCTCCTTGTTCCTTTCTAGGCTCTATAGTAACCATGTTAACTCACATTTTATTTTCCTCCCATTTTGCTACCAACTCTGGGCAGTCTTTTGTCTCATGCTTTGAGCTATGATAGTGGCCTATTGAGAAACATACCTCCCTGCTTCAACTGGGTGGGTTAAGACTAGGTCAGTAGCACTATTTTCCTACTAGTAACACCACTTTTTTGCCAGCATTAGAGTATCAATATTATATTATAATATGCGATTACTATTTTTCATATATTTAGAAATAGATCCAATCTATAGACTCCCTTTTTTGAGTTTATGAGTGCTAATGTTAGGAGGGTATATTACTTATTTCCACAAAACAACAGTTGAAATTGTAGTTCCATATCTAGTTTCAGTGCCTATATATCCAAAGCCATCACCTCGCCACTCAGTTCTAGGTCGAGAGCTCAAAGCACCAGTTTAAGCATAAATGATAGAGGCCCTAAAAGCTTACATCATGTTCTAGCTAAAGGGTTGTGCATTTCCATGGATTACTCAACCAATGCAGAAATTAGGTGCCCTTATTTTGAAGATAACACATTCAAGAAAATGCATCTACATCTGCAAGCAGGGAAGGAGAAGTAGAAGCAAGAGGTAAGAGGATCAAGAGTGGTGATATAGGCTTCTCTTGTGGACCAACCGATCTTTTGGGTTGCATGGCTCTACCTTTTCTATACACTCCAAGAAGGGAATTGTAGGTCCTCAAGCCAATTCTTTATCAGGTGGGCCTATAGAATACATTTTGTTGTTATCTTATAGTAAGTTTTCCCTTAATCAAGTGTATGAGTCTTGTATAAGTAGTTTTTTCTTTCTCTTCAGAGCATAAAGGTGAATTGAATTGATGGAATTTTATCTTCATGCCACTTTGACGATTGATGTGGAATCCCGAACCATGGTAAGAACATGTGTGCCTAATAAACACAGACTATAAAGCCATGTTTAAACCCCAAGATTGGTGAACTCAAAATCAAATCATATTCTATACTTATATATGTGTATATATTATAAAGGGACAACTCTTAATGGATTCGATGGGCTCTTATATAGATCAGATAACGTGCCTCCTCCCTAAGCTTAGTCGCATCCAAGCAGGAATGTTATGGAATAAGGCTATACAGGGACCACTGATACTCATGCCTTCCTTGAGTGCTAATGGGGTTGTAACTAGGTATTGAATCTTTATAAGCTGGGCATTGATCTGCTTTTGGATATGAAAAGAGAAGAGGCACATCCAAGGAGGGAGTCAGTACTATAAGGTTAGATTTATGCTTAGGTGTTGTGATATGCTTCTCTTCTTAGAAAGCCAACAATCCTTGACGAAGGACTCGAGACTAAGGTCTTTCCCACTGCCCAGGATTTTAGGTAAGTTTCATAGAATTATTAATTCTATAATGAATGTAGAAATTTTATGTTTGAAGCAAGGTTTGTGTCCAAAGGCACCTCAGTATGTATTTCAAAAATTGAAATTTGGTATTGTAGTTTTCATTGTGTTTTTGGGTTAATAACATAGACCCATATAAGCCAAGTTCATATGCAATTTGTTGGGAAAAATACTAAGAGGGGGGCTGAATCAGTATTTTAAAATCTCACAATAATAATTTTATTTTTCAAAATATATACACGACTTTACTGAACACAATTCATTTATGTACACGAATGTTGTAAAAGAAACTAGTGTATGCTTAGTAAACTTGCAAAACAGCTAATTCTTTATCTGTAAAACTTAAACCAAGAAACTTAAGAGATTTATCAAGCATTTGATAAGAATTAAATAGGTGTAGTAAGAACAGAATAAAGTATCACACATGAACACCAGGATTTAAGGTGGAAATCCAATGTGGGAGAAAAACCACCTTTGTTGTTGTCTTAGTCTTCAAACTTATTAATATAAAAAAAATGAATTCTTGTACTAGTACAGACTCATGATAGTACGTAGGCACCCACCTGCTGAAGGCTACAACCTTGACTCGTTCTCCAACTCCTACTGGAAGGGAGATCCAACCCCCTGATCTGATTACCAATTACTACTGGAAAGAATCTTCGACTTCCTCACTGAAGGCCCCAACCCTTAGCAACATTAGTGGACCATGTTTCATAAATTTTCACATTGTATCCACCTAATTTAATACATCACAAGTTGTAGATCAACTGAAGCAAACATAAACTTAATTGAAACAGAACAGTGAGATCACTGTAACCAAAACACAGAATAGAACTCGGAATACTACATCAACACACAAAATCAATTGCAACCCTGATAATTCATATGCCAACATGTATACGCTACTTCACTTAAGGCAACTCGCGTGTATATGCACTTTTCTATAGAGAAACGTGCATATAGATCTCAATATACTAAAAACTTGTAATTCTGAATCAAACACAGAGTTGACCAGAGTTATTCTGAAATATTCTGTTAGCCTACAAAACCCTCATACTGTTAGCAACATAAATAATATTTTCAACCAATCAACATGTAACCAAATTCAACTTCATCATTCAATTAGTTATACTTCAGACATTATCACTTAACCCAGATCAACATGAGGGCATCATTGACAGACAACAGAGATACAGTAGCGCTGATCAATTTGATCAGTCATTTATGAACAGAAACCCTTCCTTTATATATGTGACTTTGAAGAAGCGAACCTGCGTGTATACATGACTTCACCAAGACCAACCTGCATACAGATTTGCAAATTTTGACCTAAAATTGTGCAGCTCTTCATAACATCAAAAAGACTCAGATAATAATATTCAGAGACAAAAACATTCGTCAATGCTTAAATCTAGTCAATCCATGAGCAGATCATACAATGGAAAGTCATTTTAGGTCTCATGATCCTGATCCATCATTGTATTCATTGGTGCATAATTATTTCACATCTATGTGTAAACTATGGCCCTTACGATGAAAATATACTTCAAATTGAAGTATTCATGAAAACCCCTTTCACATGCACACCTAGCACTTTGATATTCAGCTCCTTATATAGTTAGAGCCTTAGCCAATACCATGGGTCAAAACTACACTATCGTCAGTGGTAATCTTGGACAAGATCAAGAAACCGTTATTGTGCTCAATATTGTGGGCTAATACCATGGTAAGGACCCTTGGTATTTTTAAATTAGTGGTCCATCATGTATGCAACTTTGCTTCTTTGTACCTGCATGTATACATGACTTGGCCTTGACGAACCCGCATATAGATCTTTAAATATTCACCTTTATCAAACTTTTGATTCTGATCTATAAACCTTTGTCCCATGATTTTGTTATTCTGTTCCATCACTATGTCAACTCTGAATTGGCCTGTGGATTCATCTAGTTACCATATACTTGTTCTATTACAAGTGAGTTGCCATCAAGAACAACACATGCATCATAATGCCAACAATCTCCCCCTTTGGACTTGATGGCAACCATGTTGGTATTGATCACCTCAACCTGTAGAAACTTGTTAGATACATCAAATAAATGTTATTCAAACACCAAGATACTCTCTCCCTTGTACATCAAGTGCAAAGGGTGGACCAAAGCTCCCCCTTTAGATCTGATTTGCACTATATTGTCCATGCTCCCCTTGAGCACATTCTAAATCTTCATAAAGATTTGCAAATGAAGAACATGACTCTATAACTCAATTGATTATGACCCTTTTATCACCAAGGAATCATACTTACATCAATCACCCAACCAAGTGGGGATACATATTTGACTCAACCACCCAACCAAGTGGTATTACATTTTTGACACTACCACCCAACCAAGTGGGATTACATATTTGACATGACCTCAAAAGTCCATACATGACTGAATATGACAAATATTACATCATAGGTATCAATGTGACCTTTAATTAAAATGACATATATGAATTTAATAACTAAGACCAAAATATCTTAATAGTAGCATAATTTAGCAACCATAATGCCAACAATGCATCATATTCTTCAAGGCTAATTCTCCCCCTAAACCTGTCCTACATGTTCATTGTAAACAACTCATTCATCAAAGAATCTTCATCAATCAAATAAATATCAATGAGAAAAACATAACTCAATACCATATCAACAGACTGTACCCATCAACACCAGACCAAGTAAAAACTAATCATAGTTGTTAGTATCATGTCAAAGGCTAATCTTGACTCTGCCCCATTGTTTTTCTATCAGATAAAAACATACGCGATTGTCTATAAAGAAATTAGTGTATATACGTGACTGCCTATAGAGAAATTCATGTATATACGCAACTATACTTCATGAAACCCGTGTACAGAAATCAAACTTTTGAATTTTCACCTGTAGACTAAGCAGAGTATATTAACAACAAAATGAGGTAGAGACAACTCCCAGTTTCTATCTGAGATATTCAAATGCTTCTCTGGGAAGAGGTTTAGTAAATATATCAACAACTTATTCTTTGGAGGGAACATACTCCAATTTAACCTTTTTCTCAAGCACTTGTTCTCATAGAAAGTGATACTTAATTGGAATATGCTTGGTCTTGGAGTGCATAATAGGAATTTTAGAAATACTAATAGCACTTGTCTTATCACATAGGATGAATATGGGTGGAGAACATTTGATTTTTATATCTTGTAATGTTTGCATCATCCAAAGAAGTTGTGTGCAACAAGATGTAGTGGCCACATATCCTACTTCCATTGTAGATAAGGAAATGGAACTTTGTTTCTTGTTGAACCAAGATACCAATCAGGGCCCCATGTAAAATTCACCTCCACTAGTTCTTTTCCGATCATCAACATTTCCATCCCAATACGCATATGTGTAAGCATCAAGGGTAAGATTTGCATCTTTAGGATACCATAGACCAATCTCAGGTTCCTTGGTGATATTTGAATATTCTCTTTACTGCCTGAAGATGTGATTCCTTTGGATTGGCTTGGAAATGTCCAACAACCCCAACTGCATGCATGATATCTGGCCTAGTACCTGTTAGATAAAGCAGATTTCTAATCATAGACCTATACTCTGGTTGGCTTATAGCAGGAGAATCATCATTAGAACTGAGGCTACATCCTGTCAGCATGGAAGTACATACAAGTTTGCAATCTTCCATCCCATACTTCTTTAGAATATGCTTGAGATATTTTGTTTGTGAGAGAAAGATACCATATTTTGCTTGTTGCACTTATAGACCAAGAAAATAGGTTAGCTCCCCAAGTAAAGACATTTCAAATTCTTGTTGCATAATAGAAAAAAAGTTTTGAATCATAGATTCTTCATTACTTCCAAAGATGATACATCAACATAAACAATAACAAATATTAGTTTATCATTCTCATTTTTTGCGTACAAGTTTTTGTATGCAGATCCTTTTGTGAAACCTTGTTGTTGAAGATATTTGTCAACACAATAATACCATGCTCGCAAAGCTTGTTTTAGCCCATATAAATCCTTTTTGAGTTTTCATTCATTCCCCAAAATGAATTCTTTTGGTTTTTCAATATATACTTCTTCTTCTAGACCTCCATTAAGGAAAACAGACTTTACATCCATTTGATAAACTTTGAAATGTCGAAAACTTTAAAGTGCAAGAAACATTCTTATGGCTTCAAGTCTATCTACTTGTGCAAATGTTTCTTCAAAGTATATACCTTCTTGTTGAGAATAACCTTTACAAACAAGTCTAGCCTTGTTCCTAATGACCTCTCCATTTTCATTCAACTTTTTTTTGAATATCAATTTTGTCCCAATAAAATTTTTATCATGAGGCCTTGGAACCAATTCCCAAGTATTATTCTTTTCAATTTGATCAAGTTCTTCATTCATGGTCTTAACCCAACATTCATGTTTACTAGCTTGATTTACATTTTTTGGTTCAATGGTGGATAATAAAGTTAGATAACTAGGAGATCCTACAAGGGCTCTTCTTGTTTGTAGTCCAGATTCCTTTTCTCCTAGAATTTGATTTTCTAGATGATTCTTTTAAACATACCTGGATGGAGCCTTTTCTTTGTTTGATGTGTCTTCTTTTGTTGCTTCATTAGTTTCTTCTTCTATATCATTGTGATTTGATGCGGGAAATCATTCATTTTCATCATCCTCTTTTGCTGATGTTTCCTTTTTGGGATATGTGCATGCTTCATCAATCACAACATCAATGCATTCAACAATTTTCCAAAGTCTCTTATTATAACATTTGTATCCTTTTCTTCTAGATGAGTAACCAAGAAGTATTCCTTCATCTTCTCTAGCTTCAAATTTACCAAGTTTTTCATCATTATTTTTTATGAAACATTTGCTTCCAAAATCTCTAAAATGCTTTACAATGGGAGGCTTACCATACCAAAGTTCATACTAAGTTTTATCACTATTCACACGAATATGAGCCTTGTTGAGAATATGTACTGCAGTATGTGCAACTTCACCCCATAAGGTGTTAGGAGTTCCAGACTCATCAAGCATAACACAAGCCATTTGTTGAAAATTTATATTCATTCTTTCATCCATGCCATTTTGTTGAGGAGTTTTAGCTACAGAAAATTGTCTTTTATGCCATGTTGTTCATAGAAATAAAAGAATTCATCTAATATGTATTCTCCTCCTCGGTCGGATATGAGACATTTGATTTTTAGATCTAATTCATTTTCAACTATTGCTTTGAATACTTTAAATTTATCAAATGCTTCATCTTTGTGTTTCAATAAACTGATCCAACACATTCTAGAAAAGTCATCAATGAATAAGATATAGTATTGTTCTCCATGAAGTGACTTTTTCCTTATTGGTCCACACAAAACAGTATGTATAACTTCAAGAGGCTTACTTACTGATCCTTCTTTGGCATTAAATTGAACTCTAGTTTTCTTACCAAAATGACATGACTTACATATGGTACTTTTTGGTATGGTGATGTTGGGTAGATCACGAATAGCTTTGAGCCTGATTGATTTGCTTATTCGAGAGAATCTTAGATGTCCCAACCTTATATGCCATAACCAATTTTCCTCTTGCTTGCCTAGGTAACATTGTTCTTGGCCACCTTTCAATATGTACAGATTGCAAGGGGTTCTTGTTCCTTTTATTATGATATTTCCTTTGTCAAGTTCATGAACCACACATTCTTTTGATTGGAATACCACCTCATTTCCTTAGTCACACATTTGGCTAACACTCAACAAGATATGCTTTAATCCATAAACATACATAACATTACCATATTTAACCTTTTGTTTTAGAAAAACATAACCTTTACCCTTAATGACAACATGTGAGTCATTTCCAAAAGTGACATTCTTTTCTTTCTCTAAAGCATTGTATGAAATAAGTTTATCTTTATCACCTATCATGTGTTTTTAGCATATGCTATCAATGTACCAATTATTTTCTTGTCCTTCTACAAACAATGTTATGCCACAACTTTCAGATTGTAACTCCTTCCTTTTCCCTACCTTAGAATTTGTTGATATTTGTTCTTTTTGAGATGTTGGTTGTAATTTGCTCCTACATTTAGATTCTTCATGTCCAAATTTATTGCAAAATGAGAATTCTATTTCATCGTTAAGATGTGATAAGTTATTATAAGTGTTCTTCTTGACTCCTATCTCATTCCTTTTTTTTCTTTATTCTCTAGCCATGATGGTTTTGTATGCAACACATTGAGCAGCGTTATGACCAAAATTATGACATGAAAAACATTGTCCATTAAAGAAGAAATTTTCTGATCATAGAATCTTCTGGTGTTGTTTACATTTTGACTGGTTCTCTTATTATTTTTCATCCTTGGATTAGAGTGAACATGATTTACCTGTGGAATTCCCTTATTCCTTTGCTGAGGATTGAAGCTTTGATGATTGGTTGTTTCTACATTTAGATAGCTTCCGGTGGTGGTTGAAGACTTCTCTATTTGAGATGTTTCTTCAGTGTATCCAAGACCGGTATTCTTAAGAGGTGAGCGTTGTACCTTAATAATTTCATCTAAGGTTTCAGATCCTTTAGCAAATCTAAAATTCATAGTTTTTATTTTCTCAAGTTCCTTTCCTTGACTTACTACTTCACATTCTAACTTCTCATTATGCTTTTCCTTTTCTATGAGTTGATGCTTCAATGTATCTATGGATTTCTTCCAAGCAAATTTTGTGTTGATTGATTTCTTCACAGAAATATTTTTCCTCTAAAGCATCCACAAATTTATCATTAGACTCATTAGTATTTTTCTCAAAATTCATGAGCAATTTAAGATCTTGATCATATTCTCCTTCTTCACTATTTGACAAGCCATCATTATCTTCATGAGTATAATAACTTCTTCTATTGTCAAACTATCTCATATTACCTTTGACAGTATCCTTCCCTTTGTCATGGTTGTATTTATGAGGACATTTAGCAGCATAACTACTGACTCTGCCACAAGCAAAACATTTTAAGGGAAGCTTATCTCTGAACCTTCTGGTGCCCAGTTGAAGTTTCTTTACAAAGTTCACCTCATCTTCTTCTGATATATATCATGATTCGTTGTGTTCTTCCTTTTCTTTTCATTTTGCATATGCTTTAAATATGGCTTCTCTGACTTTTGAGGAACCTCCTTTCCTCATTTCAAAAGCAGTCAGGATCCCGTGAAGTTAAACAATAGTAAAAGTCTGTAGATCATGTTTCTCTTCAATAGCAGACACTTTGGACCTGAATTTAGAAGTTAGAGATCTTAAGATTTTCTCTACTAAAGTGGTTTCCTTTATTTATTCACCCATATTTTTCATGTGATTTACAATCTCATCTATACGTAAAAAGAAACTAGCAACACTTTCATCATTATGCATTCTAAGAGTTTCATATTGAATTCTAAGAGTTTGGAGTGTAGCACTTTTTACCTTGGTATTGTCTTCATAGCTTTAAATGATTATATCCCATATTTCTTTTGTTGTGTTTAACTACATAACTTTGACAAATTCTAATTCCGTCAGACTTCCCAATAATACATTGACAACTTTGGCATTGGTTTCATACGTCTTATTTTCTATTTCATCTATGGGAACTACGGCTAGATATTGGTAACCTCCTTCCACAATTGCCCAAACATCTGCTCCAAGGGACTGAAGATAGGATCTGGTTCTTGTCTTCCAATATATTAAATTATTTACATTGAAGAGTGGTGGTCTGATAGATGTCATTATGTCTTTATTGCTCATCTTGGGAGATATTTCTTCAATCGATCAAGCTTCTTTTGAAGGACCTACTCTGATTCCAATTGTTGGGAAAAATACTAGTTGGGGGGGGGGGGTGTGGAAATCAATATTTTAAAAACTCACAATAACAATTTTCTTTTCTAAAATATATATACGCGACTTTATTGAACCCAACTCATGTATGTATGTGACTATTGTAAAAGAAACTAGTGTATGCTTAGTAAACTTGCAAAACAACAAATTCTTTATCTGTTAAACTTAAACCATAATGTAAGAGATTTATCAGGCATTTGATAAGTAGTAAGCAAGCACAGTAAGAACATAATAAAGTATCAAACATAAGCAACACACATGAACACCACGATTTAAGGTGGAAACCTAATGTGGGAAAAAACCACCATTGTTGTTGTCTCAGTCTTCAAACTTATTAATATAAAAAACTTTTTACATTCTTGTATTGGTGTAGACTCATGCTAGTACGCAGGCACCCACCTGATGAAGGCTACAACCTTCACTCGTTCTTCAACTCCTACTGGAAGGGAGCTCCAACCCAGTTTACTCAATTTAGTTTCCTAAATTGCTTGCATGAATTATCAATCGAGGTTTGTAGACTGATGAAGTGTGATGCACTATATGTGCTTAGTTAACTTTTCTCTTACTTCATTGTTTTGTATTTTTATGTTTGTTTTGGGGGTTTTTGTTCTTTTATGTCTAAGAATATACAATCCATGAGATATTTAAATGGATCTAATGAATTTTAAAAGAAAGGAAAGATTCCTAGGTTAGCCTAATCTCCTAAAAATGGACCAAGAACTATTTTAACTAGTTAGAACATAATAAGAAAAAAACAAAGCATCTATCTTATCCTACCATTAGTCCTAATCCATGGATCTAATTCTTAAAACCAAAAGTGATATTGATGCGAAATGTAATTCAGTAATTGCATTCATTTAACCATTCAACCATTCAATTTTGGAATATGATAGAATCAATCTCCTTGAAATGATTTTTTGGAATGTCAAGTGATGCAACTACGTAAGGACTTGAAAGCATAAAAGAAAAGATAAAAGCATGTAAGCTAAAAACGTACTGAGTAAACTCAATCACTACATGAATTAGATATTTAACCATTCAAGTTAGAATTATCATCATTTTGAAATGGTTTTGAGAACATCTATTAATACAACTAATTGACATTTCTATGCTAAAAAATGAGTAACAAAACAGTAAGAAACTAAGCAACTGTGTATTCTGATTACTTCAATCTTCATTCAGTTATTTTTCATAAAATATCTCAAAAGAACAAGGTTGCACGGTTGTGATTTTATCCTTACACTATTAGTTACAAACTGAAATGAAACGTCATTCTAAATTAGAGAAAATAGATTTGTAGAAAATAGAGTAATAGAAATTAAACTGAAAACAACAAGTGAAAAACCTCCTTCAGCACAGGGGCCCTCTGCAACTGATGTGGTTGAATTCTAGCTAGCTAAAGATGCACTTTTAAACCACCATTGACAAAAAGAAGTTTGTATTATGAAAAAAATGAACTCTGATTACAAAGTATTAACAAAAAGCATGTAATTCCTTCTAGCTTCTAACTACTTCTTGGTTTCATTCAACCAATATTTATAGGAAAATAACATAATTGTCTAAGAGAAAATATTGCTACAGGTGGCTAATTTGAATCTATCATGACTTTTTATAAGAAAAACTTGCCACAAGTGGCTTAATTCGAATTGTAATAGGACTATCTAACTTCTGATCAGCTACAGGTGGCTTAATTCAAATTAACTGTTTAACTTCTAATCAATTACAGGTGGCTTAATCTGAATTAACTCCTCAACAAAATTGTTAGACTCTTGATTAGCTACAAAAGAGAAAATCAAGAGTCCTATTGCTTCTAGATAACGTATTTGACTCCATCTTTGACCATGACTTTAGGCATGCTTTTCTGTCAATCTGGGTTGAGTGAATAGGATAGCATCGATGTGGAGATGATTCTAGAAATGCCCATGTGGCCCAATTCTTCATTTGACACCTGTAACCTACCAAACCATGAGAGTAGCTACGGAACCCACAGTTAGCTGCAGAATAGGCTGCGTCATGTTGCTAAATTACAAAAATCTATTAAAATAGCAAGAACATGAAAATATAATATGGAGATCATTTTAATGCTTTCCTAAGACAAAACCTAGCATTTATCATTGATTGGACCTGTAGTCTTATGAGAAAATGAAAGAAAAAGGTGAGAAAAAATTTCAAGGGGAAGGTAATTCTGAGGTTCAACAAACCCCCTAGTCCCATTACCAACTACTACTGGCAAGAAGGTTCAACTTCCTCACTGAAGGATCCAACCTTCAGCAACATCCATGGACCACGTTTCATAAATTTTTCACATTGGATCCACCTGCTTTAATACATCACAACTTGTAGATCAACTGAAGCAAACACCAACTTAATTCATACTGAAAAGTGAGATAATTGTAACTAGAACACAAAACTGAACTCGGAATATTGCATCAACACATAGAAACAATTGCAACCCTGATTATTCTTATGTCAACATGTTTACGCTACTTCACTTAACGCAGCCCGCATGTATACATGCTTTTTTCTAGAGCAACATGCATACATATCTCAATATACTAAAAACTTATAATTATTAATCAAACACAGAGTTTACCAGAGTTATTCTGAAATATTCTATTAGCTTGCAGAATCCTCATATAGTTAGCAACATCAATAATCTTTTCAACCAATCAACACGTAACCAAATTCAACTTCATCATTCAATCAGTTCTACTTCAGAATTATCACTCAACCTAGATCAACATGAGGACATCATTGACAGAAAATAGAGATACATCAGCACTGATCAGGTTGATCATTCATTTATTAACAGAAACCCTTCCTTTATATAAGCGACTTTGAAGAAACAAACCCGCGTGTATACGCGACTTCACCGAGACCAACCTGCGTACAAATCTACAAATTTTGACCTAAAATTTCACAGCTCTTCAAAACTTCAAAAATACCGAGATCATAATATTCAGAGATAAAAACATACGTCAATACTTATAGCTAGTCAATCCATGAGAAGATCATACAATGGAAATTCATTTCAGGTCTCATGATCCCGATCCATCATTGTATTCATCAGTGCATAATTATTTCATATTTCTATGTCAACTATGGCCCTCACAATGGAAACATACTTTAGATTGAAGTATTCATGGAAAACCCTTTCACATGCACATCGATCACTTTGATCTTCACCTCCTTATATAGTTAGATCCTTAGCCAATACCATGGGTAAAAAATACACTAGTGCCGGTGGTAATCTTGGACGAGATCAAGTAAATGTTACTGCGCTCAATATTGTGGGCTAATACCATGGTAAGGACCCTTAGTATTTTTAAATTAGTGCTCTAGCATGTACGTGACTTTTCTTCTTTGTACCTGTGTGTATACGCGTCTTGGCCTTGACAAACTTGCGTATAGATCTTCAAATATTCACCTTTATCAAACTTTTTATTATGATCTGTAAACATTTGTCCCATCATTCTATTATTCTATTCCATCTCTCTATCACCTCTGAACTAACCTATGGATTCATCTAGTTACCATATACTTGTTCTGTTACAAGTGAGTTTCCATTAATGACAACACATGCATCATAATGCCAACACAATTCACCATTCTAGGACCGTAACAAAATTCATGGAGGTATTTGATGGGTCTGAAAATTTGGTGAGTTTGTCCGTGGAAACACTGAAGGGGATTTTTTCCAGTCTTTGAAATGGGCATAATAAAAAAAATCAATCTAATTCTTTTTTAAAATTAGATTATTGCAACAATATATATATATATATATATATATATATATATATATATATATATATAATTTGCATACCCATGAGTCTTTCCTTATAAAAAATAAAAAAAAATAAATGGTTCTTTATATAATTATACTCTTACATTGGTTTTTTTTGGTTATTTACTTATGAACTCTTTCAATTTTTCCTTACATATTTTGGTCGACAGTGGGATCTTCAACAAAAGCTTGAAAACGCACACAAAATTTTGTAAGAAAACGCAATACAAACACATAGGGCTATTCATGCAGAGATATGAAATTTGCATTCATTAGAGTAAAAATTTGCAAATAAATAGAGTTACAGAGTGAAATTTTGAAAATTTATCAAAACTTTCTATACATAGTTGTTTCATTCGTTTGAATGACTTACAAGTTGTTTTTTCATACTAGGATTGACCTCATACTCACCTTGGAGTTTCTCAAGAAGGTGGACTTTACTAAAGGATTTTTCCATTCCTGTATGCAAGAATTGAAGGGAAATGAGACATATATTTCTGTTGATGCGACATTGATATCTCAACAACATTACTCACCAAGAAAGTTTTATGTTGGTTCAACAATGATATCTCGACAAAATTACTCACCAAGAAAGGTTGGTTGACATCATTGATAACCCCAACATGTTTACGACAGTTGTTGTGGGTAGACAAAAGCAGTTGTGGACAAAAAGCAATGGAAAATATGCATGTAGAAATCCATTTGAGAAATGTAAATGTATTATGATACCACAAACATTAAATGGGTTGGAGTAATGCTAACACTAAATGTAAATATATTATGATACGACAAACATTAAATGGTTGGAGTAATGCTAACTCTGAGCTAACATTACTTTAAATTTCTAGTGAAATTCAATGAAATTGAAAACTTTTATCCTAAGTTTTAATGATTTATATATCTTGGCCGCAATAAGACCTCGAAACTCAAACTTTGGTTAAAAATTCATTGAATGGATACTGTCAACATACAACTTTTAAAACTTTGATTAAATTGTGATAAGGACGAAAAACATTTGGTCAAAGAATGGTTTAATTATCATTGAATGACCGAGCGATCGTTATAGTCCTGCTAGGCAATGATTAATAATAGACAGTCTCTCTCAAAATAAACGCTTTATGTTTCATGCTTCCCCCAGACAATGATGAAGTGATGCCTTTATATACTTATATCAGAAGGTGAATTTCGTTATCATTGTGATAACTAAGTTGGTTCAAGCAACGAAATCACTTTTCTATTTAGACTAACCAAATCAATTTTCTATTTAGACTAATTTATCTATGTGTATTTTAACTTTCTAAAATATTTTTAGACCATCTTAAATTCATAATATATTTTTAAATGCAAAGTATTTTTTATCTAAAAGGTTAATAATATATTTAAAATTAATAAATTAATAATAAATAAATACAAATATAAAAATTTGATCATTTATTTTTATTTTTTATTTTCAATTTTCTTAACTTTTACTAAATATATACTTTTGTCTATTTTTAATATCTATATCATTCATGCCCATGACATCAACTAGTATATTCAAAATATATCTATAGAAATTGACATCATTTAATATTTAGATTATTCAATCTATTATTTTACTCTGAATCTTTGTTTCCCATTCTCATTTACATATTGTGATGGGAGAAAATGACATGCAATTAAATATATAGTTATTTTTTCTTTGTCATAAAATTAATGTGAATACTACTCCAACTATAATTTTACAAATTGTGTATCTTTATTTTCAAGCAATGAAAAAAATCCATTTTTCCACAAAAGTTATTGAAGCTAAGAAAAAATTGTTGTTTTAATCACATTGCATCCATACATGATAATTAGCACAATAACCTATGTTATCACTCAGAATTTTCCTTATAAGTTATCAGAAGAAGGAAGCAACCGAGGTAACCACAAACCAATCTTTCAGGCTTAGGCTCTAGCCAACCTAAGTCTAGAGAGGGCTCTCTCTATGTAATTTAGCTTTGTTTTTACTGGTATTTTAGGCTAGTTCTTAGTGTTCATGGGGTTTTGGTTTTGATTTTAAGGTTTGGTGGTGGAATTCTTGGAACAGATGGATAGAGCCAAGGTCTTTAAGCCATTGGGCTATGGAGTCAACAAATGGATAGCAAAACAAGATTAGTTGATTAAAGGGAATGTTCACAAGGCAAGCTAGCAAAGTAAAGAACAAATTTGCAGGCCAAATTGGTGGAATGGTCCTAACCATGGTGAGTGGGCACTTAAGAATCCTCAGACCAGGGCTAAAATGAAGAACAGGGGATAATCATGAACAAAGGCAAATTAAGAATCCTTTGCTATAGATCACAAGGGATAACCAATACTAAGGAGCAAACAAGAATTCCTCAACTTAGATTAGTGAAGAAAATATTTAATATGCATAATAGTTAAGACAGAGTGCAGTTAAGAAATTTCTGAAATATCATTCCATGTTATCACATTCAGACTTTTAGGGATACAAATAAGATTATGGAAAACTCAAAGAAAATAATATTGAACTTAAGAAAATACTTATTTGAACTTCGCTTTGCATAAGAATCCAGTGAAATATCTAATCTTTATTCCTTGATCCAGCGAGCTGGTCGAGTCATTGAGACAATATAATTTCAAGCTAAAGAACAACAACTCTATAGAAATGCTTGGAATCCACCCTACATACTTCAAATTATGAAGTATATATACAAAAAATTGTTACAAAATATCTCAAAACAACTTGAGATTTATTCTAGGAAATAAAAATATCTTCTGGAAAGAAGATAGAGACAGCTAATGAACATTTTCTTGTTGTCCCCTTTATTTTGGTTGTAGTGGATTTTATAGTTGAATTAGACCTTTTTAAGTTGGCTGACAGTTGTAGCATTTTTACATTGGAGTCTTCTCTACTTTGATATTTTATCTGATACTCTTTGACCCTACTATTCTTTGACCCTGTTGTGCTGTTTTTACGTATTTCATCTTGATGTCTTCATATTTACTGTGTGGCAACTTTTGGATGTTAATTCATCATAGTAATTCAGTCATATTTTCCCACCATTCTTCATCTGATAATTTCACATTTATCATCCTCCTATAAATCTCATTAGCCTCAGTATACTTTGCAAAATTGGGCTTGGTGAGGAACAAATGTTTTACCTCATGCTTAAGGAAAAACAAGTTCTCAAATGTGTCATATAATACTTTGCCAGTTGGTAGGACTTTAATGGATGAGGAACTTGCTTGTTCCTTAGCTAATTTTCTAAGTTTATCCACATAGTCCGATTGTGTCATGAGTTTGTCATTGATGACCATAGGACTGGGCAGACCTTTCTCCCTCAAAATCTCAAATTTAGCCATGAACCTGTCAATGGCTACCTACATATTGTGGAAATTTTCTTCCAAGTTAAGTATAAGGCTCATTTTGGAAAGGACCTTCCTTATTTATAAAATGGTGGCAGTTATGTCTTCAATGTTCAGCTCCTGTACCTCATATCTGTTTTTGCTATTGAGGAAATGGATGAGTCTATTTGCATCCTCAGGCTTATTTCCCAATTCCTCCATTTTCTGGATAGCTTTAGTAGCTATCTTTACTAGCTCTATTTTCTCAAAAATAACTTGGATTGATGGCAAAATATCATTGACAGAGTCAATGATATTGGCCCACAGCATTTCTTTGGTTTCTCTAAGTGGCTTCTCAAGTGTTAAATCCTTTTGTAGGATTTTGATCCTCTCACCCGTTCTCTGGGCCCTTTGTGTTTCTTCTTTCTACTTTAGTTGGGCAAGTTTGCAGTTTGTTTCCAAACATGCCACCTTTTCCTTTAGCTTTTTCATCTATGTAGCTTGGATAGACATCTCTTCCATGGCTTTGACAAGTTCTATTTCTTTCTCTCGTGATGTACCTATTGTTGATGTAGATTTCATTATTGTTGTCAAGGTTGTTGCAAGTGGAACTGTAGGTGCCAGTGATGCTGCCAGGGTAAAAGAAATTGATGTGGATATTGTGGGGATGGCAGTTCTGGAAGTTGTGGCCAATTCACTTTGCTTCGATTGAATTAAAGTGTCCAACTCCTTCTCTGTCTCCTTGAGTTGATCATTCAACTTTAGGACTAATTCCATGAGCTCTTCATGTCCTTCTTGGGCTTCTAGAACCTCTATTGTTTGTGGGTGATGTAGCTGGGGTATCTTTAGCTATTTTTTCACTGTAGCTATATCATCATTCTTCTTTTTAATAAGTTGTTCTGCAGCTTTTATATCCTTGGGATCGTGTCCCAATTGAATTACTAAGTCCTCTAAGGATTTGATCCTGGTGTCCTTGGCCTGTGAAGAGGCCTTCTCTAACTGGAATTGAGCTTATATATTGTTCAAAGAGTTCTATAGATGGTGGGCAGCTATGGCCTTACCTATCAGGGTGGAGTATATCATCTCTCGAACCTGTTTATGAAATTCAATTTGGTATATGGGATGAATATCCCTTGCCAACACTTCAAAACCTACCCTTTTGAAATATGATGTTGCCTTTGGCTGCTGGGCTGTAGGTTTCACAAAGGTCATCTGCAGCTTCCCCTCCTTAATTTCAAAGCCTGAAATTAGCCTTGTTTGATTGGTAGGGGTGAGTTTCAGATATTGAGCATAAGTTTGGGCTTTATGCCTCTCATTTCTAGCCTTGATTTCTTTATATCTTTCCTTGATGTCTTGGTCTTTGCCTGCAAGCATTGTAAAGGAAGATACTTCCACACTAAATTTCCTTTCCAACATCTATTTTTGTGAAGTGGAAGGCTCTTATATGCCTCCAGATGGAGTGGTAAGCCTACTTCTTTCTACATCTGTATTGGTGATCTCAGCTGAACCTTCAGTGTATTCCTGCACAAAGGTTGGATTTAGCCTTTGCCTCTTGTTCGATTCCTACTATAAATCAGAGGTAGCCATTACTGAGGTGGAAGCTCCTTCTTTGTTTCTTTTTGGGGCCTTCTCCTCATTCTGAGGAGTCTGCATGACTGGAAGAGTGCTCATGATAGTCTTTGGTTTTTCTGGTACCTACAGAAAAGAGTTGCCATCAAGCTGCTTTTCTAAATCAATAAGAGCATTCTCAATATCTATTCTGGTGTTGTTCTGGTCTGCTAGGGTGCCTTCCACCCATTCTGTTTGATTTGCATAAGCTTTTATCTCAGGTATGGGATGGTGGATGAAAGGTCCTAGCTTGACCTTTTTTCTCTTCTTTGTGATGAATTCGAAAGGATCATATCTCCAGACAAAACTTCTTTGGAACTTCATCCTTTGTAGTATTAAGTCTACCTCTTGGCCAACCTCTCTAGAGTTGCATATGAAGGGGCCTAGTTGGTCTTTTATTTTGAAATTGGCCTTCTTCTTGGCATTGACAAAGTTTATTTCATCTGAATTTATAATTTTCATATAGTATTCTAATGCAAACAAACTCATTGGGAGGTACCTTGGTAGCTTGTATGATGCCAAAATGCAACCATAAATCGTAATTTCTATATGGTTCTGGTAAAGGTACCAGTCACCAACTTTGGTCTGTTTAAAGAATTGGAAGAATCTCTTTATTTCTGGACTGATTCTTGGAGGAGGGCTTCCAATCAACATTGTCATGACTGGGTGTACAAATAAATCAATAAAATTAGAGTAAGAGTATGGAGGCTAGTACTGGTGTATAAATGGGGTCCAAAAAATCACTAACCTAGGCTGACCCTTTGTGTCCAGCTTTTCAATGGTGATGGGAACTTCTCTGATTGGTAATATAAGAAAATATGGTACAAAACTGAGGAGTACTTGAAAACCCTTTCATTTGTCGTTCTTGTGAATTTCTCATGCATTCTATCATCTATGAATGTGGGAAAGTCATAAATAGTTGCAGAAGATTGTCCGGGGTGTAGATGGACATGAAAGACAAGATAATTTCATCAATGTACTCACTTATGGAGTAACCCAAAACACAAGATATCATGGATACAATATTTTGGCCCCAAGGAGAAAATATAGTTGCTACATATGGAGGGGGGGTCTTTCGGGGTGTAATTCTCTTCTATGATGAAGGTTTGGATCAATTGGGCCAATCTTGCAGAGTTGAGTATGGGATATAAGTCTAACAAGTCTCTAATTGAGAGGGGAGTTAGGTTTGGCCCTGGTTGGAGTTGCAGCATCTCATTGATGGACTCAGGAATGATGGTGAAAAGGACTTTCTAGTCATGAGACATGATGGTTCTGTGACTGGGGACGTAGCAAGCATAGCACATATGTACAATTTCAAGAAAAATGTGGACTTGGGGGAACTGGTACTTGGGCAAGTTTGACAACCAAAGGCCAATTTCATCAACATGGTTCAGGAACCTGTCCTTACTTTGGCAATGTACTTTGAGCAAGAGCTCTATGACAGAGGTATCTTTTATCTAGAAATATCTATTAGCTAAGGGGAGTTGGTCAAGGTCCAAATGGGGCATGGAGATGGGTCTCACATCCATAGCATTTGTGGCAGCCATTCTCAGTTCTTGTGGATTTGAGTAATGGGGGAGGGTAATTTGCAGTATTTAGGGAAACGATGTTCAGCAAGGTGTACAATTTTTAATTAATTTTTTACTTAACTAAAACACTCAGCAACTAATGAATTTCGAAATTGAGAGGGTATTTGGTGAATTCTGTTTTAAATACTTGGAACTGGGATGAATTGGCTCTCAGTGGGATGGTTGACGACTGCAAGTGGTCAAATGGTTTTGTATAAGCTGCAAGGCTAAGTAGGTTATCTACGACGTCTTTTGAGTGAAATTGTACATAGTTTGGCAACTTTGATGATTGCAGGTGTCGTGCATACGTACAGAGGCTTGCAAATGAAATTTCTATGAAAACAAACAATTTGGGGCTTTTTGGCTTTTATACGTAAAAATTTAGTTTTGGCGGGTATGGGGTGAACAGTGGTTAATTTGTCATGTAGCGGGAGAGCGGTAAACAGTTTATATCGCACCATTTTTGGGCACTTGGTGGTATTCAAGAGGGGTTTCCTAATTCCATTCATCAAATGACATGTAGCATCGGGGGTTGGGGGGAAACCACTTTATCAGGCAATTAAAGGGCGGATGTCCGGTTGGCGCGATATCAATGAGGGCCGTCAGATTAAGAGGGGGACGATCACACAGTGATCGGGCGGGGAAAATACACGGAGGCTAGTGGGGGGGCTGACGGGTACTTAATTTCGGCAGTGTGAGATTAGTTTAGAGTTTAATCTCATTGGGGTGTTTTAATGCAGGATTAAGGGCTAAGGCGGGGTTATTTATTTTTGCAGGATATGGGTAGTAATATAGTTTATAATTAAACTAAGGGGTGGGGCTAATTTATACACAGGAATTAAATATATACGAGAAATTGGGTTTTTTAGGGATTTTGTATATAATAAAGTTAGTAATTAAAATGAAACATGGGCGGAAAAGGGAAAAAAACTAAGTATAATTCTTTCTTGTGAATTACATATTTTTCACATTTACATTAACACTTAGGTAAAGCATTTTTGTGGGTTTATGATATGAAAGTGCTTTATATGGGGGGAAAGTGCTTTTCCTAGGAAAAAGTGTTTTAACCTTAGGAAAAGGATTTTTATTAGGAGAATGAATGAACTGAAGGGGGGATGAACTTTTATGAGGGAAATCTGGTATTTGATATCCATAAGTCATTGAGCCAAGGGTTGGGTCCCTCCAAAAGTCAGAGAAATGCTCTGAGCCTCTTTGACTTAAAGGTTTTAAATACTTAGAACTTTATTATGGGAAATTAGTTAAGTATAGGGGTGAAATGAATGGGGGAATTTAATTGATTGACTTTGAAATTCATTTACATGCTTGATTGCCCATTCATATTTGGAACATATGATAAAAGATGATAAATATGCCTTTTGTCTAATCATTCATCATACTTCTGAAACCTTTCTTTTACTTACCCACCTACTTATCCTACCATTTTATTCACTTTATTAGGGTGCATTTAAGCTGGCAAACCCTTATCAATCTTTTCTTTTCTTTACAAAATAAACTATCTAATTCTAACCTTATCACATCTAAGTGCTCAAATTAAACTGATGAGCTCCTTTTATTTACTCTACCTATCTAAATATCTATTAAGATTACATGGTTTGGTCAGATTTTATTCTCTACCTATAAAAAATAAAATTCAAAGCATGAAACAACCAAGTTTAAATATTTTGACTCTCATGGACTATGGCATGAGTTACAAGCTGCACACAATAATTTATTTTACATAAAGGTAAATAGTAGTGGCATTTTGACTTGCCCACTTTCATGATCTCTTTTTGTCTTTTGGGGTTCATATATTTTCATCTTTTTTGACCTTTTCATTCATTTTGTCCTTTGATTATTCTTTTAGGACATACCCTCTTTAAATTTTTAATTTTTTATAATATGGAAAACATTTGCAGAAAGAAAAGGTATGTACAATATTACAAGGCTTAATCTCAGTAATTCAAAATTATGACTCCTATTGGTATAGGAACCTAACAACCTACATAAAAGCTATGTTAATGAGAACAAGATTATATATCTCTCAAAGCACCCATCTTGACTCTATTTGAAAATCCCCAAAATAATGTGTCTTGGAAATAATAGCCATATCAACTTTGTGTTAGATTTTTTAATCTTGATGTCATAAAATAATTTTTGCCATGTAGAATTTTAAGAACAAGTACAAGATCTAGTTGTGATAAAATTAACTATACTATCAATTACAAGACAAATAGAAAGGATAGAATGAGAAATCACTCAAATAGACTGGAAAAATAAAATACAATTTTGCATTCCTTGTCAAGGGACTAAAGATTTTTTTTTACATAACCCTCCTGCCTACTCTAGACATTAGCCTAAGATTTGCTTCGATCCTTAGTCTTAGGCTTGACCTTACTTAGTCAAGATGTGATGTGGCTAGCAAGGAAAAGAACACCATCAGCTCTCCTGAACAAAATGCTCAATTCTTTGACATACTACATAGCCCACACTAGCTAAAACCTAGAGTTGAAACTTAGCCCTAGCTTTTTCAGACCATAGTTGACTGAACAATGGAGATTCAAATGACAAGAATGACGAGTTGTGGGGGGTATGACACTTGTTTTACACTAAAAATCCACCATTCTCAAGATTGTACAAATTAAATTTTAGGGAAATTTCTTTCCCTTTGGAAATTTCATGACCCCCTTGGGTTCCAGGGAAGATGGCTACCTAGGGGGTTGATGCTCCCACATCACACCCCCCAAGTAGAAAAATTTTATGACCTCCTAGTCATAAGTCTTCAACTTGCTTCTTCCTCCTAGATTCCATACTTGATCATGTTGTTGTCAACTTATTTTTCTATCCCGTTATTCCTTTATAGTAAGTATTATTCCAACATCCCACATTGTATTGTGTATTCCCTCAATCATCCATATATGTTGTTCTTCTATTGTTATCCTCACTCTTTCAAGCTTCCAGACTTTATGTTTTAGTGCTCCACATGCCTTGGTGATGTAAATGTGTGCAATAAATTATATGTTGTTGATGACTTCCTTCTTCACTTTCATACGCCTATTCTTATGCACCTTCCTCATTAGCATCCATACCTCATCAATTCCATTATCTATCTTTGTCCTTGATTGAAACTTGTGGTTGTGTTGTGCTATACAACAACCCCCCATTTCATAAAATTTTACTTTCAAAACTATAATATGAAATGAGTCCCTTATTAGATTAAATTGGTATCAACTTATCATTCCTAAAAAGGTCCGGAAACAAACAAAACATTATAAAACCTTTTGAGTAAACATATAATCAGTCTTATAATAAAAAATTAATAATTCTTTGTTACGACGATAAAGCGATCGCAAGATCGCATATCGCAATAACCAAGGATGCATAACGAAGGACCCATTGATTTTCCCCGATGTGAAAAGCGTGAATAACTATCGGCTATCAGGAAAATAAGCAATCTTAACAAAAGGCCCCTCTCTTTGCTCCGATGTGATATCGCTATCGGCGATTGAGGAGTGCGATATGCATACAACGAAAAGTCTTCTCCTAAAAGCTCCCAATGCGAATTAGCGATATCGCTATCGACGATCGGGGATTCTGCAATGACATAAATGAAACCAATCAAGCATTCCTCTGATCCCCGATTGTGATAAAGCTAAGAACAACTTTCAAAAAGGATTGACAAGGCTTGGGTATATTGTCTTAAATTATTATTAAAAGCCTTTCTCTTCCCAATAGAGATTCACTTGCGCCCAACTGCCAAAAAATCAAAGTCACGCTTAAATGAAATATTCGACAAATAAAGGATATGATGAGCATTTAAATGATTGACAGGTTTAAACGGCCAATTAATGGAGTAGTTATGCCGAAATCTCTTCAGAGATTGTATCTGCAGGAGCCTTATGTTAATCCTCCATTATTCATTGGTTGGCATAATTCTTTTATACTTGGTTTGCACCATCTATTCTCTCCATTACGTTCATTTTATCTCCTGTGCAGAGCTTCTCCGCAGTAGCGAATTCAGGCCAAATGGGGAAGAAGTCTAAGAAATTTGGAATAGCTTCAGCTTTCGCAGTAACATGATAACATGCTGCCGATCTGGGACCAAGTAAAAAAGGATTAATCTTAGACACCACATGTCTTGGTCTCGGTAATACTACTTGGCAAAGCATCTACAATCTGGTCGAGGCCGAAGAACCTTAGGAAACATCGGTACAAGCTACAGTAAGCTTGAACCGGAAATCTGAGGCTACTCTAAAGGATTTGGCCGATTCTTACCTACACTGGATAGCGACTCGAGAGCAAATTCTTCCATACACAGATGTGGTAAGATGGGCAGTTGAAGAAATTCCAATTACGAACAGAACATTCTACATTATTGATGGGAGAGTATTCGGTTCACTTCAGCCCAATGATTTGAGACAAATGTACCATTTGCCCAAACTAGAGAAGAAGTATAACAAAGCATTTCTGGAGAAATTCAGAGATGAAAACGAAATTGAGTCAGCGCCTATACGGGAATGGAGACAGAACCCAGCGAAACACAAACATGAGTCTTCGGGTAAGTACTCTATCGATTCGTTGTGTTCTCCATATTGTTATACTGGAGCTATGATGTGTCGAATTTGGGGGTTATATGACTCCTTAAAATTTTCCATAGAGATGGTACCTTTAATGGAAGTAGCATGCAATAGTGAAATCATGGGTTGGGGGAATATATTATCTGATAAGTTAGCAATAGATATTCTTGAGTTCAGAAACAAATCTCGCATTACTGATAGATTCATTCCTCCATTTTACTTTAGTGCCTACATCTTAGACACTCTCTATTTTAATTCTGAGTTTCCTGTGCTAGGGTGGAGATGGACTCCACAGGACCCCATGCCCATTCATATCTATCACCAGAAGTTGTGGAAAGCCCATTATAAACACCACCTATATCAAGTCTGCAATGGATTCATGTTACCTATTTTCTATGCAAATTTTGATAAACCTGATCCTAAGATTTCCTCTCAAGCAGAGATTGACTTGACAGCCTTAGGAACCTGGTTCGGAGAAGAAAAATTTACCTATGTAAGAGTTTTTGGCAGTCAGGCCAGGACTCATGTCCTCCCCTTGTATATACCAAACAAACTATTGGCTCAAGAGATAGCATATCAACTTACATCCGCATCAGCTACAAAGACTCTAAGGAATTCAAAGAAGCAAGTCTGGCCTCCTTTTCCTCTAAGGTGTGGCGTCTACACTCTGCATGACTATAAGCATGCAGAGAAAGAGGCGGAAAAGATTAATATACTGAATCTCGCCACTCTTCCTAACAGACGCTTTGATTCAAACAAAGTCGTCTATAATGTTCTAGAGCAGGCCAAACTCACTAAATTTGAACATAAAGAAAATGAGTTTGATGACCTATTCTCCTTGGGCGAGTCACTATTTCAGGTGCAAGCGATAGCTAAAATGAGATACCACGACGACAGGTTAGTTGAATTTAACAAACTTAAAGAGTAGAGGTTGCAAACTCTGCCTCTAGATTTGTTAGCCACTGCCCCGATGACACAGTCAAGCGAGCCTGAACAAAAAATTACCAATGAACCTCCTGCTATGTCAAAATTTTTTTAAGAAGTCCAAAGAAGAGAGCAGGAGGAACTTCGGAGGAAAGAACAAGAAGAAGCACAGAGGAAAGAATAGGAAGAAGCACAGAGGAAAGAACAATAGGAAGCACAAAGGAAAGAACAAGATAGAATACGTGAGGAGGAACAGAGAAGGCAGCAGGAGAAAATGAACAAGGATGTGAATGTCGACACTCAGATTGACCTGAGATTGCTCCAGGAATGGCAGCAATTTGATTCAATCATAAGCAATATTGAGAGCTCAAGGGATGCCGATACATCCAAAGTAGTTGATACATAGGATACAACATCAAAAGAGGTTCCAAGCGAAGGAACCAGTTGTTTACCCCCTACTACAGAATTAGAAATAATTCCCAAGGATCTTTCGGATCAAATCATTTTGCAAGTGGAGGATATTCCTCCATTGGATGTCTTGTATAGCCCAAAACACAGGGCTATAATAAAGCGACAGCAGAAAAGGAGAAGGACTGATCAACCTTCCCCGTTCCCTGAACAAACAGCAACAACCAATGTAGTTTGGAAGGAGGAATTCAATCCTTCCGATGACCTGACAAAGTTGTCCCAATATGCTGGAGCCTATTCGGCGGCCACCATGGACAAGGCATCGGAAGTGAGAAATTTGTTAAAAGAAAAGGATCAGGAGATCGCTTCATTACAAACACAGCTATCGGAGGCATAGCAGAAAGCAGAACAACTACAACAACAATTGTCCACGCAACAAAAATTAAATAACCAACTGAACAAGCAGTTGCATGAAGAGAAACAGAGGGCAGATTCGAGTGCGATTCAGATACAGAAAGAACTATCGAAGGCATTAGCAAAATTGAGGACAATGAATGAACAGATGGTAAAGACAAAAGATGAGCAAATTTCTCAATTATCAACTCAAATAGAGAAGTTCAAGAGTCTTCCCCAACCTACCGATTTCAGAGAAGAGGCAATAGAGATTAATAAGGCACTAATAACACAAATAAGATTATTGTGTCATAAAATTGCTCAAGTTGAACCTCTGTTTGACATAACAACATCTATAATAGATAAATCAGTTGATGCCAGACAAGACTTAGAGCAGGCTGATGAAACTTTAAGGGATTTTCTTACTTGGCAGGACACTAATGAGGGACAGGCAGTGAACTTGCCTAAAATCTTAGAATCCCATAAAGAGATTCTATTCATGGAGTGGTAGTCCCAATTGATGAAGTAGAGAGAGAGGTTTCTAGATGAAAATTATCTACGAACAATATGATTGAATTGATTAACAATACTCTCTATTTATCTAACATGATCTCTCAATGTACACCAGGTAAATTACTATCGGCCAAAACATTGGAGCAATCATGTTACCAAGAGCTAGAAAAGAATGGGAGATTGATCACAGGGATTAAAAGTTTAACTTGGGACACCTATTGGTTGTTCCTAGTAAAACCACACAGCCAGAGAGCCGCCCTCAAGTGCCTAACGGATGCAATCGGGTGTATCATTCCTGATATACATGATGCCAACTATTCTTCTCAAATCAATTCTCATCTCAGCCGCCCTCAAGAAGTGGAACCGATGCTGGCGATATGCCAACTCAGGTCAAAAGGCAAACAACTAGAGTGATGAATCATGCTGTCGAATACCAGATTGCTGTGGGGGAGATATTCAAGATCAAGTTATACCAATTTAGTAGAATTTTAATTTTGTAGTTTGTTAGTTTAATTTAGCATTTATAGACCCTTTCATGTATTTAGAAAAGGTCATAAGTTTTTGTATATGACTTAAGCTTGAAGTTGCACTATTGTACTTCAGGCATATTCTTTTATAAAGACTGCACCAATTATTCCAATTTTGATAACGAAGCTTTTATGTGTATGTGCACTAATGCCTTTATTTAAAAGTATTTCTGAATTGGAAGAAGGAATTTGAATTGAGATTGATGTTGGAAATGATTTGCAACTCATATGGTACTACTATCTATGTCTGAATTCATTCCTTTTATGTGAATTTTTATTTTATCATTCTTGCTATTATTGAATATATGCATGTGTTTTAACATCAGTCTTTATACTTTCCACTACTGGATGTTTACAGCTTGCTTTTCTTCTAATCATACATGTATCAGTAATACAAAAAGAGAAGTGTAACAATGTTTTATTAATTACTTCGTTCAACTATTTGAATGAAGCAATTATTGTTTAAATGAATGTCTATGTTTATTGAATAGTGTCATCTATATGCCTATTGACGAACACAGATCATCAAATGTTGCACTTAAGAATAGAAGCTTCCCGGGATAGAATAGTCATTTGTGTTTTCACTTATAGATTAAGTCATCCATTCATTATCGCTTATTAGAAGACCGATCACTCATCCACCCCTTTTATTCATTGCTGGGAAACTGGTCCCATTATATCCAGTCGGAGCCACCATCCCAAATGGAAAAGGAGTTGTATTAAGGTCCGGACCGGGTGGTTATCCCTCGATGTTGATGCAACGATGTTTAGGGCATCAACATTTTTGGCGCTAGAAGGAGGGCCATCAACTATGAATGGCAAGTAAATCAAAACCTATAGACCATTCTTAGAGTAAATCACCCTCCACCACACCTCGGACCTCCCATTTGCATTCTGAAACACTAGGGTCCAAACGAGAAGAAGAGGGATCAACTACCACTGCTCAACCCCATCATACTTTAGAACGTTTAAGTCCGGAATCCCCTGAAGTTCAGTCTCTCATCCAGAAACTTCAAGGATTTTCCATATCACCTCAGAGATATGAAGTGTCTCAAGGCAATGAGACTTCGCAATTCCACCTTCCTCACCCTCTCACCAGACTTCAAAGTGAAAAACTCAGCATTGAACCTACTGAGTTGCCTTTACCACAAAGGAAAAGGGCTAAAAAGAACACTGAAGGTTCTGGTAGTGAGACCTTTTCTCCATCATCTTCCATCTCATCCTCTCCAGTGCGAAGTCAAACATCCACTCCCCCATTACATATTGTTGTTCACCAGGGATCACCAACTTCAACATCACAATCTATTCAGTCTTCAATACCACCTCCTCCCCAAGCACCTGGAACTCCACCGGCAATCGTTGGTACTCCCAAGATGGCTTAGAATCCATGGAACAGTCCTAGTGCGGTCACTATGCCTGTACCATTACATCCATTACCTGATTATCCTGAGAAGTGGTTACCAAAGTTTAATCCAGATGCTGGAACATTAGCTAAGGAACACATAAACAATTTCATGTTGTCAGTTAATCTAAAAGGAGTAACAGAAGAAGATGTTGTAGTTAGGCTTCTCCCCTACACTTTACAAGGATCAGCTGGGTCTTGGTACCTTTCCTTACCCTCTGGATCAATTACCAGTTGGAATATATTTCAAGAGCAGTTTCTTTCCAAATATGGCGATGATAGATCCTTGGCGACATTGATTAATGATCTTTCAAATCTAAGGATTGAATCTAGAGAACCGATTAAGGAGTTGAACTCTCACTTCATTAAGCTCTTAAATAAAATCCCTACTGATTCCAAGCCAAGTGAGCAAATCGGAAGCGAGTGGTACATCACAGCCTTACCTTCAAATATAGCCATTTTTGTAGATAGGGCTGGGAAACCAACTTTAGCCGAAAACACGAAAGAAGCCCTCGCTGTAGAAAAACGTATTATTGCTTTGGAAAAGAAAGATGGTCTCAAAGATAGGAAATCCAAAAGAGTTTCTTTCAAGGATGATTCAAAGAAGAAAACCCCCAAAGATCCATACGATATGGAGGGTCTACAAAAGGTCCTCAAAACGATGTCAAATGAAATGGTTGAAATTAAAAAGCAAGTAGTAGAAACTTCAACAAAGAAACCATATAGGAATTTTAAGAAACCTGAGTCAAAACCACCAAATGTTATATCTAATGCAGATTCAGATCCTGAAGAAGAAGAAGAAGATGAAACAATTTCACCATTCGATGAATTCAAAGAAGAGGAAGTTTTTGAATGCCATGGAATGTTGGAATTCATATTGCCTAACACCAATACAAAAAAATAAACAAGAAGCTTTTCCTATGACTACTAGGAGTAAAGGTGCCCCTGAACCTGTCCAAGCAAGTTCAAAGAAAAGAAGTGCAGGTACTACTACTACAAAGGAAAAGGTACCCACAAAGAAGCCGGCTGTAACAATGCCTCAAAACCAACCATCGTCTTCAAATATACCTTCAACATCCAATACATTGGTAGTATCGGATTCAATGGATTACAATATTGTTGATGATATGAAGAGGACTAAGGCAAACATCACCATGTTTGAACTTAGCAAATTAAAACATCAGTATAAATTTCTTCTTAAGGAACTAAATGTTGTTCCTTCTTCACCTCTTCCTAGTGCTAAAGCTGCAAATGATTCAGGACAACCACCTTCTGGTAGAGTTGAGGCTACTGATACAATTCTAATTGGAGATAGATCAAATTCCCATACCCCCCCTTTTCTCTTAACCTACGAAATATATAATCGAAATCTACACAAATGTTTGATTGACTCAGGGGCATCCTCTAATATAATGCCAGCTTCAATTTGTTCAAAACTGAACATAGAACCCCAAAAGTATTCAATTCACATTGTGCAGTTAGATAGAACCAAAGTAAAGTTCTTATGGGAAATAAACTCTGTAACTATAAGGTTATTGGCTGATCCACGAGTAGTTCAAAGAATTGATATCTTAATCGCTGATATACCTGAGTTTTATGGTTTAATATTGAGTAGGGTTTGGTCTGAGAAGCTCCATGGGTATATTTCTACTGATTGGTCCCATATGTGGCTACCCTACAAGGGAAAGCCAAATCAAATAAAAATCAATCGGGAGAAACACATGAACCATACTATCACAGAATTCGAACAGGAGAATCAACCAATATAATTTATCAATAATATTTTGGGGAGTTACTCTTCTGAATCATTCTTTGGAAATTATATTTCCCAACCATCTCCTTTCTCAGTAAACAATTTCACATCCCAAATCGAAAACTTTTCACAAACCGATAGATCAAGATGTGTTAATGTTGCTGAGAACACTGTAAATAAAACTGTTGATAATTCTTTATTTTGGTCTTTATATTTTGACGGTTCTAAATCCAGTGAAGGATCAGGAGCAGGGTGTATTTTAGTTAGCCTTGAGGGAGAAAAAACAATGCTTTCTTGTAGATTAGAATTTGAATGCACAAATAATATAGCTGAGTATGAGGCCTTGGTGCAAGGACTATATAAAGCTATTGGCCTGAAAGTTCAATATTTGAAAGTGTTTGGCGATTTAGAGATTGTCATAAAACAAGTTCGAAATACAATCCATTGTCTCTCTAATCACCTCAAACACTATCAGCCTTTAGTCCAGGAACTTATATCTCATTTCTTAGCGTTCAATATTTCACCTATTCCCAGATCCCAAAATGCAGCAGCTGACTTGTTGGCCAATGTTGCTTCTAAACTCCTACCTTCCGAAGACTATAGCCCAGATAGATTTTCAGTAGAGTTGATTTTTAGGCCATCGATTCCTGACAATGTCACCAATTGGCGAGTGTTCAATCACGATGAAGACATCTTACATTTCTTAACTTCCGACAAGTCCTACAATGATCAGATCATTGATGAAAACGATCATGATCTTCAAATGAAAGAAAAGCACGAGGAAAACTCAATACCAAAACCTGTGGTTAAACTTGAAGATCTCTACGACATTAAAGATAGGTTTAAACAGGTAACCAATTCAAAACTCCAAAGTTCTACCTTAAGATTTGAATTGATAAATCTCGGTATTGAGCAGAACCCTCAAAACATCAATTTAGGACTAGGGCTTTCTGTGGAAGAAAGGATAACATTTATTAGATTATTAAGAAAAAATAAACATGTCTTCGCTTGGAAGTATGATGACTTAAAAACATACGATACATCAATCATCCAGCATACCATTCCAATGCTTTTTGAACAAAAACCAGTTCAACAAAAATTGAGGAAAATACATCCAAACTTAGAGAGTTAGATAAAATCAGAACTCAATAAACTCTTGAAAGCTAAGATTATTTTT
>APFE030795444.1:102647-167130 GCA_000404065.3 Pinus taeda
AAAAAAAAAAAAAAACAATGCTTTCTTGTAGGTTAGAATTTGAATGCACAAATAATATGGCTGAGTATGAGGCCTTGGTGCAAGGACTATATAAAGCTATTGGCCTGAAAGTTCAATATTTGAAAGTGTTTGGCGATTCAGATATTGTCATAAAACAAGTCAGAAATACAACCCATTTTCTCTCTAGCCACCTCAAGCACTATCAGTCTTTAGTCCAGGAACTTATATCTCATTTTTTAGCATTCAATATTTCACCTATTCCCAGATCCCAGAATGCAGCAGCTGACTTGTTAGCCAATGTTGCGTCTAAACTCCTACCTTCCGAAGATTATAGCGTAGATAGATTTTCAGTAGAGTTGATTTTTAGACCATCGATTCTTGACAATGTCACCAATTGGCGAGTGTTCAATCACGATGAAGACATCTTGCATTTCTTGACTTCCGAAAAGTCCTACAATGATCAGATCATTGATGAAAGTGATCATGATCTTCAGATGAAAGAAAATCACGAGGAAAACTCAATACTAAAACCTGTGGTTAAACTTGAGGATCTCTATGATATTAAAGACAGGCCTAAATAGGTAACCAATTCAATGTTAGGTAAACTTGACTCAGGATAGAGTCAAAAGTTGACGAGGTTAAATAGTGATGGTTTTGGGGCACATGGTATTGTGCACCCATGGTATTCTGCCCGTGGTATTATATGTAATGGAGCCTATAAAAGGCTGAAAGGATTCATTGTAATGCATGGCCTGGAGGTGAGCGGTGAAGGCTCACTTGGCCGGATTGGCCAGGGTTTTGGCCAAGGATAATGAAATTTCATTATGATTGGTTTTTTCCCCAGATTTGGGGTTTTCCCGGATAAACATGTGTATTTATGTGTTTATGGTTATTGCTGGTTAATTTTATATTTATTCCTCTCGGTAATTAATTTATGTTCTTGGGTAAATTCCTTAACATTCAAAACTTCAAAGTTCCACCTTAAGGTTTGAATTGATAAACCTTGGTACTGACCAGAATCCTCAAAACATCAATTTGGGATTAGGACTTTCTGTGGAAGAAAGGATAGCATTCATTAGATTATTAAGAAAAAATAAACATGTCTTTGCTTGGAAATATGATGACTTAAAAGCATACGATACATCAATCATCCAGCATATCATTCCAATGCTTTCTGAACAAAAACCAGTTCAACAAAAGTTGAGAAAAATACATCCGAACTTAGAGAGTCAGATAAAATCAGAACTCAATAAACTCTTGAAAGCTAAGATTACTTTTCCTATTCGGCACTCAAAATGGGTTTCCAATATGGTGCCTGTTAGGAATAAAAATGGTGACATCAGGATTTGTATAGATTTCAGAAATCTGAACAAGGCAAGCCAAAAAAGATAATTTCCCATTACCTACTATAGATCAGATACTCCATTCAGTAGCAGGTTCTGAGCTAATGTCCTTTTTAGATGGTTTTTCAGGATATAACCAAATTTTGGTACATCCTGATGACAGACTCAAAAATACCTTCAGAACAAAATGGGGAACTTACGCCTATCAGAAAATGCCTTTTGGACTTATTAACGCAGGAGCTACATTCCAAAGAGCAATGGATATAGCCTTCAAAGGATTGATCAACAAAATAGTAGTTGTCTATTTAGATGACATTACTGTATTTTCCAAGAAGACATCCAACCATTTACATGATTTGAATCAAATATTTGAACGTTGCAGAAGGTATGGTATTTCAATCAATCCCAAAAAATTCTTCTTTACTCTAAATCAAGGAAATCTCTTGGGCTTTATCATCCTCCTATAAATCTCATCAGCCTCAGTATACTTTGCAAAATTGGGCTTGGTGAGGAACAAATGTTTTACCTCATGCTTAAGGAAAAACAAGTTCTCAAATGTGTCATATAATACTTTGCCAGTTGGTAGGGCTTTAATGAATGAAGAACTTGCCTTTTCCTTAGCTAGTTTTCTAAGTTTTTCCACATAGTCTGATTGTGTCATGAGTTTGTCATTGATGACCATAGGACTGGGTAGACTTTTCTCCCTCAAAATCTGAAATTTAGCCATGAACCTGTCAATGGCTACCTACATATTGTGGAAATTTTCTTCCAAGTTAAGCATAAGGTTCATTTTGGAAAGGACCTTCCTTATTTCTAAAATGGTGGCAGCTATGTCTTCAATGTTCAGCTCCTGTACCTCATATCTGTTTTTGCTATTGAGGAAATGGATGAGTCTATTTGCATTCTCAGGCTTATTTCCCAATTCCTCCTTCATTTTCTGGATAGCTTTAGTAGCTATCTTTACTAGCTCTATTTGCTCAAAAATAACTTGGATTGATGGCAAAATATCATTGACAGAGTCAATGATATTGGCCCACAGCATTTCTTTGGTTTGTCCAAGTGGCTTCTCAAGTGTTAAATCCTTTTCTAGGATTTTGATCCTCTCACCCGTTCTCTAGGCCCTTTGTGTTTTTTGTTTCTACTTTAGTTGGGCAAGTTTGCAGTATGTTTCCAAACTTGCCACCTTTTCCTTTAGCTTTTTCATCTCTGTAGCCTAGATAGACATCTCTTCCATGGCTTTGTCAAGTTCTATTGCTTTCTCTTGTGATGTACTTGTTGTTGATGTAGATTTCGTTATTATTGTCAAGGTTGTTGCAAGTGGAACTGTAGGTGCCAGTGATGCTGCCAGGGTAGAAGGAATTGATGTGGATATTGTGGGGATGACAGTTCTGGAGGTTGTGGCCAATTCACTTTGCTTCGATTGAATTAAAGTGTCCAACTCCTCTGTCTCCTTGAGTTGATCATTCAACTTTAGGACTAATTCCATGAGCTCTTCATGTCCTTCTTGGGCTTCTAGAACCTCTATTATTTGTGGGTGATGTAGCTGGGGTATCTTTAGCTATTTTTTCACTGTAGCTATATCATCATTCTTCTTTTTAATAAGTTGTTCTGCAGCTTTTATATCCTTGGGATCGTGTCCCAATTCAATTACTAATTCCTCTAAGGACTTGATCCTGGTGTCCTTAGCCTGTGAAGAGGCCTTCTCTAACTGGAATGGAGCTTATATATTGTTCAAAGAGTTCTATAGATGGTGGGCAGCTATGGCTTTACCTGTCAGGGTGGAGTATATCATCTCTCCAACCTGTTTATGAAATTCAATTTGGTATATGGGATGAATATCCCTTGCCAACACTTCAAAACCTACCCTTTTGAAATATGATGTTGCCTTTGGCTGCTAGGCTGTAGGTTTCTCAAAGGTCATCTACAACTTCCCCTCCTTAATGTCAAATCCTGAAATTAGCCTTGTTTGATTGGTAGGGGTGAGTTTCAGATATTGAGCATAAGTTTGGGCTTTGAGGCTCTCATTTCTAGCCTTGATTTCTTTATATCTTTCCTTGATGTCTTGGTCTTTGTCTGCAGGCATTCGAAAGGAAGATACTTCCACACTAAGTTGCCTTTCCAACATCTATTTTTGTGAAGTGGAAGGCTCTTATATGCCTCTAGATGGAGTGGCAAGACTACTTCTTTCTGCTTCTGTATTGGTGATCTCAGTTGAACCTTCAGTGTATTCCTCCTCAAAGGTTGGATTTAGCCTTTTCCTCTTGTTTGATTCCTACTGTAAATTAGAGGTGGCCATTACTGAGGTGGAAGCTCCTTCTTTGTCTCTTTTTGGGGCCTTCTCCTCATTTTGAGGAGTCTGCATGAATGGAGGAGTGCTCATGGTATTCTTTGGTTTTTCTGGTACCTGTAGAAAAGAGTTGCCATCAAGCTGCTTTTCTAAATCAATAAGAGCATTCTCAATATCTATTATGGTTTATTCTTGGTCTGCTAGGGTACCTTCCACCCATTCTATTTGATTTGCATAAGCTTCTATCTCAGGTATGGGATGGTGGATGAAAGGTCCTAGCTTGACCTTTTGTCTCTTCTTTGTGATGAAATCAAAAGGATCATATCTCCAAAGAAAACTTCTTTGGAACTTCATCCTTTGTAGTATTAAGTCTACCTCTTGGCCAACCTCTCTAGAGTTGCATATGAAGGGGCCTCATTAGTCTTTTATTTTGAAATTGGCCTTCTTCTTGGCATTGAAAAAGTTTATTTCATCTGCATTTATAATTTTCATATAGTATTCTAATGCAAACAAACTCATTGGGAGGTACCTTGGTAGCTTGTATGATGCCAACATGCAACCATAAATCGTAATTTTTGTATGGTCCTAGTAAAGGTACCAATGACCAACTTTGGTCTGTTTAGATAATTGGAAGACTCTCTTTATTTCTGAACTGATTCTTGGAGGAGGGCTTCCAATCAACATTGTCATGACTGGGTGTACAAATAAATCAATAAAATTAGAGTAAGAGTATGGAGAATAGTACTGGTGTATCAATGGGGTCCAAAAAATCACTAACCTAGGTTGACCCTTGGTGTCCAGATTTTCAAGGGTGAATGGGAA
Organism: Pinus taeda; assembly: GCA_000404065.3. Lineage (NCBI taxonomy): Eukaryota > Viridiplantae > Streptophyta > Pinopsida > Pinales > Pinaceae > Pinus > Pinus taeda. Next base: position 107,100 of record APFE030795444.1, read on the forward strand.
CTTCTCTGATTGGTAATATAAGAACATATGGTACAGAACTGAGGAGTACTTGAAAACCCTTTAATTTCTCATTCTTGGGAATTTCTCATGCATTCTATCATCTATGAATGTGGAAAAGTCATAAATAGGTGCAGAAGGTTGTCCTATGGTGTAGATGGACATGAAAGCCAAGATAATTTCATCAATGTACTCACTTGTGGAGTAACCCAAAACACAAGATATCATGGATACAATATTTTGGCCCCAAGGAGAAAATATAGTTGCTACATATGGAGGGGGGTCTTTGGGGGTGTACTTCTCTTCTATGATGAAGGTTTGGATCAATTGGGCCAATCTTGCAGAGTTGAGTTTGGGATATAAGTCTAACAAGTCTCCAATTGAGAGGGGAGTTAGGTTTTTCCCTAGTTGGAGTTGCAACATCTCATTGGTGGACTCAGGAGTGATGGTGAAAAGGACCTTCTAATCATGAGACATGATGGCTCTGTGACTGGGGACATAGCAAGCATAGCACATATGTACAATTTCAAGAAAAATGTGGACTTGGGGGAACTGGTACTTGGGCAAATTTGACAACCAAAGGCCAATTTCATCAACATGGTTCAGGAACCTGTCCCTAATTTGGCAATGTACTTTGAGCAAGAGCTCTATGACAGAGGTATCTTTTATCTAGAAATATCTATTAGCTAATGGGAGGTGGTCGAGGTCCAAATGGGGCATGGAGATGGGTCTTACATCCATAGCAATTGTGGCAGCCACTCTCAGTTCTTGTGGATTTGAGTAATGGGGGAGGGTAATTTGTAGTATTTAGGGAAACAGTGTTCAGCAAGGTGTACAGTTTTTAATTGATTTTTGACTTAACTAAAACACTCAACAACTAGTGGCTTTCCAAATTGACAGGGTATATGGTGAATTCTGGTTTAAATACTTGGAACTGGGGTGCATTGGCTCTGGGTGGGATGGTTGACGACTGCAAGTGGTCAAATGGTTTTGCATAAGCTGCAAGGCTAACTAGGTTACCTACAGTGTCTTTTGAGTGAAATTGTATGTAGGTTGGCAGCTTTGACGTTTGCAGGTGTCGTGCATGCGTATAGAGGCTTGCAAATGAAATTTCAACGAAAACAAACAATTTGGGGCTTTTTGGCTTTTATACGTAAAAATTTAGTTTTGGCGGGTATGGGGTGAACAGTGGTTAATTTGTCACATAGCAGGAGAGCGGTAAACAGTTTATATCTCACCACTTTTGGGCACTTGGTGGTATTCAGGAGGGGTTGACTAATTCCATTCATCAGATGACATGTAGCATTGGGGGCTAGGGAGAAACCACTTTATCGGGTAGTTGAAGGGCAGATGTCGGGTTGGCCCGATATCGATGAGGGCCGTCGGATGACGAGGGGGACAATCGCACGGTGATCGGGCGAGGAAACTACAGAGAGGCTAGTGGGGGGGCCGACGGGTACTTAATTTCGGCAGTGTGAGATTAATTTAGAGTTTAATCTCATCGGGGTGCTTTAATGCGGGATTAATGGCTAAGGCGGGGTTTATTTATTTTTGTAGGATATGTGTAGTAATATAGTTTATAATTAAACTAAGGGGTGGGGCTACTTTATACACAGGAATTAAATATATACGAGAAATTGGGTTTTTTAGGGATTTTGTATATAATAAAGTTAGTAATTAAAATGAAACATGGGCGGAAAATGGAAAAAAACTAAGTATAATTCTTTCTTGTGAACTACATATTTTTCACATATTTACATTAACACTTAGGGTAAAGCATTTTTGTGGGTTTATGATATGAAAGTGCTTTATATGGGGGGAAAGTGCTTTTCCTAGGAAAAAGTGTTTTAACCTTAGGAAAAGGATTTTTATTAGGAGAATGAATGAATTGAAGGGCGGATGAACTTTTATGAGGGAAATCTGGTATCTGATATCCATAAGTCATTGAGCCAAGGGTCGGGTCCCTCCAAAAGTCAGAGAAATGCTCTGAGCCTCTTTGACTTAAAGGTTTTAAATACTTAGAACTTTATTATGGGAAATTAGTTAAGTATAAGGGTGAAATGAATGGGGGAATTTAATTAATCGACTCTGACATCCATTTACATGCTTGATTGTCCATTCATATTTGGAACATATGATAAAAGATGATAAATATGCCTTTTGTCTAATCAATCATCATACTTCTGAAACCTTTCTTTTAGTTACCCACCTACTTATCCTACCATTTTCTTCACTTTATTAGGGTGCATTTAAGCTAGCAAACCCTTATCAATCTTTTCTTTTCTTTACAAATTAAACTATCTAATTGTAACCTTATCAAATCTAAGGGCTCAGATTAAACTGATGAGCTCATTTTATTTACTCTACCTATCTAAATATCTGTCAAGATTACACGGTTTGGTCAGATTTTATTCTCTATCTATAAACAATAAAATTCAAAGCATGAAATAGCCAAGTTTAAATATTTTGACTATCATGGACTATGGCATGAGTTACAAGCTGCACACAATAATTTATTTTACATAAAGGTAAATAGTAGTGCCATTTTGACGTGCCCACTTTCATGATCTCTTTTTGTCTTTTGTGATTCATATATTTTCATCTTTTTTGACCTTTTCATTCATTTTTTCCTTTGATTATTCTTTTAGGACATACCCTCTTTAAATTCTTTAATTTTTTATAATATGGAAAACATTTGCAGAAAGAAAAGGTATGTACAATATTACAAGGCTTAATCTCAGTAATTCAAAATTATGACTCCTATTGGTATAGGAACCTAACAACCTACATAAAAGCTATGTTAATGAGAACAAGATTATATATCTCCCAAAGCACCCATCTTGACTCTATTTGGAAATCCCCAAAATAATGTGTCTTGGAAATAATAGCCATATCAACTTTGTGTTAGATTTTTTAATCTTGATATCAAAAAATCATTTTTGCCATGTAGAATTTTAAGAACAAGTACAAGATCTAGTTGTGATAAAATTAACTATACTATCAATTACAAGACAAATAGAAAGGATAGAATGAGAAATCACTCAAATAGACTGGAAAATAAAATACAATTTTGCATTCCTTGTCAAGGGACTAAAGATTTTTTTTACATAACCCTCTTGCCTACTCTAGACATTAGCCTAAGATATGCTTCGATCTTTAGTCTTAAGCTTGACCTTACTTAGTCAACATGTGAGGTAGCTAGCAAGGAAAAGAACACCATCACCTCTCCTGAACAAAATTCTCAATTCTTCGACAGACTACATAGCCCACACTGGCTAAAACCTAGAGTTGAAACTTAGCCCCAACTTTTTCAGACCATAGCTGACCAGCCTGCTAGTGACCAGAAGTTCTTGTTAACGAGACCTCATTATCAACAGTCACAGTCAATGAATGGATAAACGGATTTGGTGAATTGTATCGGGGCCTCCCCTATGACATTAGTGTGTGTGTGTGGGCGGGGTCTACACTCACAATTCTAATGTGGAGTTCCTTCAATTAACTGAACAATGGAGATTCAAATGACAAGAATGACGAGTTGTGGGGGCTATGACACTTGTTTTACACTAAAAATCCACCATTCCCAATATTATACAAATTAAATTTTAGGGAAATTTCTTTCCCTTTGGAAATTTCATGACCCCCTTGGGTTCCAGGGAAGATGGCTACCTAGGGGGTTGATGCTCCCACATCACACTCCCCAAGTAGAAAAAATTTATGACCTCCTAGTCATAAGTCTTCAACTTGCTTCTTCCTCCTAGATTCCATACTTGATCATGTTTTTTTCAACTTATTTTTCTATCCCATTATTCCTTTATAGTAGGTATTCTTCCAACATCCCACATTGTATTGTGTATTCCCTCAATCATCCATATCTGTTGTTGTTATATTGTTATCCCCATTCTTTCAAGCTTCCATACTTTATGTTTTAGTTCTCCACATGCCTTGGTGATGTAAACGTGTGCAATAAATTATATGTTGTTGATGACTTCCTTCTTCACTTTCATATGCCTCTTCTTAGGCACCTTCCTCATTAGCATCGATACCTCATCAATTCCATTATCTATCTTTGTCCTTGATTGGAACTTGTGGTTGTGTTTTGGTACACAACAACCCCCCATTTCATAAAATTTTACTTTCAAAACTATAATATGAAATGGGTCCCTTATTGGATTAAATTCGTATCAACTTATCATTCCTCAAAAGGTCCGGAAGCAAACAAAACATTATAAAACCTTTTGAGTAAACATATAATCGGTCTTATAATAAAAAATGAATAATTCTTTGTTATTGCGATAAAGCAATCGCAAGATCGCATATCGCAAAAACCAAGGATGCATAACAAAGGGCCCATTGATTTTCCGCGATGTGACAAGCGCGAATAATTATTGGCTATCGGGAAAATAAGAAATCATAACAAAAGGCCACTCTCTTTGCTCCGATGCGATATTGCTATCGGCGATCTAGGAGTGCGATATGCATACAACGAAAAGTCTTCTCCTAAAAGTTCCCGATAAGAATTAGCGATATTGCTATCGGCAATCAGGGATTCTGCAATGACATAAATGAGACCACTTAAGCATTCCTCTGATCCCCGATTGGGTATATTGTCTTAAATTATTATTAAAAGCCTTTCTCTTCCCAATAGAGATTCGCTTGTGCCCAACCGCCAAAAAATCAAAGCCATGCTTAAATGAACTATTCGGCGAATAAAGGATATGATGAGCATTTAAATGATTGACAAGTTTAAATGGCCAATTAATGGAGTAGTTATGCTGAAATCTCTTCAGAGATTGTATCCGCGTGAGCCTTATGTTAATCCTCCATTATTGATTGATTGGCATAATTCTTTCATACTTGGATTGCGCCATCTATTCTCTGCATTACGTTCATTTTATCTCCTATGGAGAGCTTCTTCGTAGTAGCAAATTCAAACCAAGTGGGGAAGAAGTCTAAGAAATTTGGAACAGCTTCAGCTTCCGCAGTAACAGGACAACATGCTGCCGATCCGGGACCAAGTAAAAAAGGATTAATCTCAGACACAACATGTCTTGGTCTCGGTAATACTACTTGGCAGAGCATCTACAATCTGGTCGAGGCCGAAGAACCTCCGGAAACATTGGAACAAGCTACAACAGGCTCGAACCGAAAATCCGAGGCTACTCTAAAGGATTTGGCCGATTCTTACCTACACAGGATAGCAGCTTGAGAGAAAATTCTTCCATACATAGATGTGGTAAGATGGGCAGTTGAAGAAATTCCAATTACGAACAGAAGATTTTGCACTATTGATGGGAATTATTCGATTCGTTTCAGCCCAATGATTTGAGACAAATGTACCATTTGCCCGAACCAGAGAAGAAGTATAACAAAGCATTTCTAGAGAAATTCAGAGATGAAAATGAAACTGAGTAAGCACCTATACGGGAATGGAGACAGAACCCAGCAAAACACAAACATGAGTCTTCGGGTAAGTACTCTGTCAATTCCTTATGTTCTCCTTATTGTTAAGCTGGAGCTATGATGTTTCGAATTTGGGGGTTACATGACTCCTCAAAATTTTCCATAGAGATGGTACCTTTAATGGAAGCAGCATGCAATAGTGAAATCATGGATTGGGGGAATATATTATTTGACAAGTTAGCAACAGTTATTCTTGAGTTCAGAAACAAATCCCGCGTTATTGATAGATTCATTCAGCCATTTTACTTTAGTGCCTACATCTTAGATACTCTCTGTTTTAATTTCGAGTTTCCTGTGTTGGGGTGGAGATGGACTCCACAGGACCCCATGCCCATTCATAGCTATCACCAAAAGTTGTGGAAAGCCCATTATAAACACCACCTATATCAAGTCTGCAATGGATTCATGTTACCTATTTACTATGCAATTTTTGATAAACCTGCTCCTAAGATTTCCTCTCAAAAAGAGATTGACTTGACAACCTTAGGAACCTGGTTCCGAGAAGAAAAATTTACCTATGTAAGAGTTTTCGGCAATCAGGCCAGGCCTCATGTCCTCCCCTTGTATATACCAAACAAACTATTGGCTCGAGAGATAGCATATCAGCTTACATCCGCATCAACTACAAAGACTCTAAAGAATTCAAAGAAGCAAGTCTGGCCTCCTTTTCCTCTAAGGTGTGGCGTCTACACTCTGCATGACTACAAGCATGCAGAGAAAGAGGTGGAAAAGATTAATATACTAAATCTCGCCACTCTTCCTAACAGACGCTTTGATCCAAACAAAGTCATCTATAATGTTCTAGAGTAGGCCAAACTCAATAAATTTGAACATAAAGAAGATGAGTTTGAAGACCTATTCTCCTCGATCGAGTCGCTATTTCAGGTGCAAGAAATAGCTAAAATGAGATACCACGATGACTGGTTAGTTGAATTTAACAAACTTAGAGAGTAGAGGTTGCAAACTCTTCCTCTAGATTTGTTAGCCACTGCCCCGATGACATAGTCAAGCGAGCCTAAACAGTAACTTACCAACGAACCTCCTACTACTTCAAAAAGTTTTGAAGAAGTCCAAAGAAGAGAGCAGGAGGAACTTCGGAGGAAAGAACAAGAAGAATCACAGAGGAAAGAACAGGAAGAAGCACAAAGGAAAGAACAAGAGGAAGTACAAAGGAAAGAACAAGAGAGAATACGTGAGGAGGAACAGAGAAGGCAGCAGGAGCAGAGCAGCAAGGATGTGAATTTTGACACTCAGATTGACCCAAGATTGCTCCAGGAATGGCAGCAATTTGATTCAATCATAAGTAATCTTGAGAGCTCAAGGGATGCTGATACATCCAAAGCGGCTGATGCACATGAGACAGCATCAAAAGAGGTTCCAAGCGAAGGAACCAGCGGTCTACCCCCTACTACAGAATGAGAAATAATTCCCAAGGATCCTTTGGATCAAATCATTTTCCAAGTGGAGGATATTCCTCCATTGGATGTCTTCTATAGCCCAAAACATAGGGTCGTAATAAAGAAATAGCAGAAAAGGAGAAGGATTGATCAAACTTCCCTATTCCCTGAACAAACAGTAACAACCAATGTAGTTTGGAAAGAGGAATTTGATCCTTCCAATGACTTGACAAAGTTGTCCCAATATGCTGGAGCCTATTCGGTGACCACCTTGGACAAGGCATCGGAAGTGAGAAATTTGTTAAAAGAAAAGGATCAGGAGATCGCTTCATTACAAACACAACTATCGGAGGCACAGTAGAAAGCAGAACAACTATAATAGCAATTGTCCACGCAGCAACAGTTAAATAACCTACTGAACAAGCAGTTGCATGAAGAGAAAAAGATGGCAAATTCGGGTGTGATTCAGAGATAGAAAGAACTATCGGAGGCATTAGAAAAATTGAAGACAATGAATGAACAGATGGTAAAGACAAAATATGAACAAATTTCTCAATTATCAACTCAAATAGAGAAGTTCAAGAGTCTTCCCCAGCCTGCCAATTTCAGAGAAGAGGCAATACAGATTAATAAGGCTTTGATAACACAAATAAGATTATTGTGTCATAAAATTGCTCAAGTTGAACCTGTGTGTGACATAACAACATCTACAATAGATAAATCAGTTGATGCCAAACAAGACTTAGAGCAGGCCGATGAGAATTTAACAAATTTTCTTACTTGGCAAGACACTAATGAGGGACAGGCAGCAAACTTGCCTAAAATCTTAGAATCCCGTAAAGAAATTCTATTCATGGAGTGGCAGTCCCAATTGATGAAGGCAGAGAGAGAGGTTTCTAGATGCAAATTATCTATGAACAATTTGATTGAATTGATTAACAATACTCTCTATTTATCTAACATGATCTCTCAATGTACACCAGGTAAATTACTATTGGCCAAAACATTGGAGCAATCATGTTACCAAGAACTAGAAAAGAATGGGAGATTGATCACATGGATTAAAAGTTTAACTTGGGACACCTATTGGTTGTTCCTAGTAAAACCACACAGCCAGAGAGCTGCCCTCAAGTGCCTAATGGATGCAATCAAGTGTATCATTCCCGATATACACGATGCCACCTATTCTGCTCAAATCAATTCTTGTCTCAGTCGCCCTCAAGAAGTGGAACCTGTTAGCCTCCTATTGCAATAGGGGTTAATATTTCATGATTGACAGTTTGCATGCCAAATATGTCATCTTTTTATTACTGCAAAGGTTCCATATTTCCAGAGAGTTTCATTTGGATAAATTATTCAAATTTTGGAGAGCTGTTTAGTCAAGGGAAGGCCAAACAGTTTAAACTTGGCTTCCCTGGGTTTCAATTGCTTGCTTTAGAATATAAAGATGAATATCTGGCCAAACAAGCTTAAAACTTGGCAGATTGGTAAATAGGTAGAGAAACCAGGGCGCTCATCAGCTTAATCTGAGCCCTGGAAGAGGCAAGGGTCAATTTAGATAGGAGGATAGCTGAAAGAAAGGTTGAAAGGCTAGGTATGCTAGTTCAAGGGAACCCAAACCAAAAGAAGAAAAAATGTTAGGAGAGTAGGCCGGGTAGGTAGCGTTGTGGTGACAGAATCATGGCTTGGGATCCGTTTCATTTTATGTTCTCAAGCGTCATATCCATTCGCATCTCAAGCATAAGGTAGTTTCCATTTGGAGGAGCTCAAGCGAGGCATGTCTGAATTTCCCTTCTTCCCTCAAAACACTCGCTAACTTCCCCTAATCCGCTTAAAAAGTCTCGTTTCCCCTTCAAAAGCCTAAGATTCCTATCCTTAGTGCTCTTTGATCAGATTACATATTAACTTCTAACTTATTATCTAAATCCCAGTTATTCTTCCCTCCCCATACTAAAAACATATACGAGATCCCCCTAAATACATATCCCCTCCATTGGTTGAAATATAACCATAACTAGCTCAACATTTTTTGCTACTACTACAAGGGACTATTAACCTTTAGTTCTGTTTTTAATGGTTGTGAAAGAGATGATGCTAAATCAAAGCAGCTCTTCTCAATGTTATAAAAGTCAGGGATAGAAAGATAGAGGAGCTCAAAAGACAAATGAAGTGCTCTCTGCAGAGAAAAGTGCCATAGTCAATTCCATAAAAGTGCATGAAGACAAAACTTCAAGGCTTATGGAGGAGAATGAAAATAACAATTTGGCTCTTCAGCAGGCATGCACTAAATTGGAACTTGCATATTCAAAATTAGATGACCGAGACAGAGATATTGCAGAATTGCAACAGAAATTAAACACAAATAGATGTGCTTCACCAAGAATTATCAGATACAGAGGAAAAAATGCAACAATTGGAGATTTTTCTTGGTGAAGGCAGGTCATGCATTCAAGAGAAGGAAGAAAAGATATATGAATTTGAGATTGCAGTTGAAAATATTAGGAACGAGGTCTTATTGGCCAAACAAGAGTTGGCTGAAAAGTAGCACACAAAATATTGCTCTTGTGTCATCTCAACACTTGGTTAGACAATCACATGCTGAAGCTAATAAACGCCAAACAAAAGACACAGATTCTATTCTAGTTTGCAAGAAACGAGGGGTTGAGAGCTTTAATACAGAATCCTTATTGCAAAGGGATAGCCCATTAGTGGCATCAGAAGCAGACAAGGGTGATATTTGTGCAGTATCACAACAGATGGATATCTGATTGCATTCAAGAGATGGTCCACAAAATATTCCTCAAACAGGAAAAGTTGATTGTGAAGGTACCATCCTATTGCAGGATAAGGGAAATTCCCAAAGTTTTTATAGAAAAACACATCAAACACATTGTGTTGCCAACAATCATCTTCCTCTATGGCACATGTATCGTCATCTCTTTCATCATCTGTCTCAAAGATGCAATCATTAGACAAATCTCAGGATCCATTACCACCATTTCTTGTTTCTTCCAGGCCAGCTGCTTCAGCTAAAGATCAAAGAACCTCTAAAGGCATCAAAGAGGGTGGAAATCAGAGTGGGAAGTCATCATCACATGACGATCCCTCTGAATCAAAAGCAAAATAGAAAAACAAATTAAAGGATTTGGTAATTGAGTTGCAGGCTGTCGGTCCTGAGTTCACATTTTATAACACATCAAAGGACAACGAGGCTTATATTAAAAGGAGATAATATAGATCTGAATGCAAAGGCCCTTGGATTGACAATTTAGGCCAGCAGTGCTGTTAGAGTGGTTGAGCCTTTTGATACAAATTTTAAATTCTCAAAGGTCGCGGGAAAGACCAACATTCATGTAGCTATTTCTGACATGTTAACAAAATTTTCATATAGCATATTGCAACTATTCATAAAGCTCCAGGAAGACATTGTGGCTTTCCTCAGCACGACATCAAGGAAAGCTACTATGGTTTGTTCATAGTTCAAAAGAATCTGGGTGGATGAAAGCATTTCTTTTAATCAAAAATATGAATTATGGTTTCCCTAGGCACCTCTCGGATATGTTTCACTAGGTTGTATTGCAAGTAAGAGTACAATGAAACCTGAGGAAACTACTTTATTACGATGTGTTCGTAGTGATTTGGTAAGTGGAGGTCAGTTTCCTGATAACAGCATTTGGGACACAACTGAAATTAAACATACGAGAGAAGGCTTCAGCATATGGACACTAGATAATGAGCTTGGCACATTCATTGTGAGAAATGGATTCAAAAGGCTTCCAAAAAGATTTGGTTTACGTCTGGCTGATCAAAGAATATCTGGTGAACCAGATGACTTAGTAGTTGATGTAGAAGTGGGAGGACTCTCGGCGACTCTGTTTGATGATTTTGGAGGCTTGATGGCTCCATTGTTGAATGTTTCTTTGACTGGGATAACACTCAGTTTACATGGAAGATTTGACAACTTAAATTCTACTCTAAATCCGTCATTGATGGCAAGATCATATAACGAAAAAGATGGTTCTTGGGAGCCACTTATTGAACCTATGGATGGATTCATAAGATACCAGTATAATAAGAGTGGTTCTGGTGCACCTTCACAAATACGGATGGCTTCTACAAAGGATCTGAATATGAATCTTTCAGTTTCTAACGTAAATATGTTTCTGGAAGCATTTTCCAGCTGGAATAGACTGAATGAAATGAAAGTGTTAGTGTCATTCTTTCTAGCCTTCCTCCAGTGATCAAATATGCTCTTACAAAGTGGTCTCAGAGTGTCAAGGTCAAATTTTGTCATTTCAAAGAGTCTTCAAGCAAAATTTGGTCACTAGGCATTAGGTCTAGGGTTTTCTTTCACTCCTTCTAAAGTTTTCCAAATGTCGGTCTATGTCACTATTCAGCTGATTCTATCATCATTCATAGGGTTGTCCTTGTCATGTCAATGTCTAATGAGTCATTTTACATCTTGTTCATGCTTCAATTGCACCTAGGTAAGGTTAGTTCCCTCTCCTAGGGTTTTGAAGGAAATTTCTCTTGGCTGGTCAAATCATTAGAAAAAATTATATCCTGATGTTCATACACCTTCCCCTATCCTTAAAGTACCTTATAAAACACTTTCCATCACTGAGATTCCCCAAATTCTTCATTTTTGCACAAACCCTAGTTTCTTGCCACAACTTGGCAATTTTCTAGGTTGGGTCTGTGTTTTGCCCTTTGGACCCCTTCCCCTCACTCGATCTTTGCGATTCCACTTTTCCCTACTTCCTAACATCCCTCCCTACTCCCAAAAATTTCCCCAAGAATTTAGAAGCCCCTTATCCCCTTCATTTCGATTCCTTTTGACAAAATCCCTTGTTTCACACATCGGGATAAGTTTCACTCAAAAGGTGTTTTAGAGAAATCAAAGATGAATTTTAGAAACCTGAGAGAGGGTTTTGTCCAAAACATTCCAAAGAGGAAAAACCTCCTTCACTTTTTACACAGGTGTCATGGTTTTATAGAAATGTAAAAAATAGCGTTGCCTCAGGAGAATCGAATGCACCTCTAAAGTGACCTTGGGAAAATCCAGTTTTCGCTTAGCTGGGTTAGCCAAATGAATTTCTTAATGAGTCAAATGATAACTAGACACAAATAGCTTTCCAATGAGCTATCATGAGCTCAATTTGGAGTTGACAAAGGCATTCAAAAGTTGACTGCAACAACACTCTTCCTTGAGGCAGCCTCATTTGGCACATTTTGACCAGTCTTGGGAGATTTGATTTTTGATAGCGAAAATGAACTCAAAATTAAAAAATTACAGCTTTTTTGGAAATTAGACTCAGAGACCTTTCCAAAAAGCTATCCTGCGCCCGATTTCGACATCGGAAAAGCCTCCAAAATCCTCCTGCAAAATGCACTATGTAGTTGGGTGCGCGCCATGCGTTGGGCAAGGCACGCTACGCGTTGGGGGCGCGCTACACGTCAGGGAACTTTTGTCAGTGTAATTTTACAAGGGCACTACGCATCAGGGGCGTGCTACGTATTGGGCAAGGTGTGCTACGTGTTGGGTTTTTCGCCCAGAAACTTGCCAGCAAGCATTCAAATCCTTTCTTAACTTAAACAAACTACAAGTAGGTGTCTTCTTTGACTCAAGCATCAAGTTAAATGGTGTTTTATGTGTGTTTGAAAGAGATGCAAGTGATGTTTGGTTTAAGAATATAAATCAAACCCTAAGCCCTTTTTGAGGTTTTGCATAGGGTATTAAAAACATTGTAAACATTGTAAACAAGCATCACTTCATATCACAACATCCTTGTGATTGTTTTTATGCCCAATATACCAAACAAGATACCTATTATGGCAGAATGTTTATGATGCTTCAAATGGTTTTTTGAGGATACATTGAAACTCAAATTTCTTCACACCTACAGCATACACATTATAGTCCTCCTATTGCACCTATTTTGGTCTCAAAACCATGTTAGATAAAGAGTCATCTTATGAGCAAGAAAATGACAGTGATTCCACCACAGAGGGAAATGTGCCACAAAGACCTCACAGAGGTGGCAAACGTGGTAAAAATATTAGAGAAGAGCCCAGCACAGCAACTGAAAATTATATGTCATTATGCACTGATCGAGATCATAGTGATACATCAGTTGGCAGAGCAAGGTATTTCATGGGAGGATTTCATTTCTCGCGACTTCTTCACAGTGCCACACCCACCTCCTGAGATTGTCCATGATGAGGGAGGGCCTTCTCAGTAGTGTGACATTCATGAGGGGCCTACACAGCAGTCTGACATTCATGAGACCGAGCATGTTGATGCTCCAGCATATGTAACATATCAGAAAGGCCCCAGAGCCTTATTTGCAACTCCACGACGAGTACTATCTCCACCCGGGGTGGAAGGGGTCTCATTGACTTCATCGACACAGCGAGTACTATCTCCACATCATGTGGAAGGGGTCTCTCCATCTTCTTCAGCACAGGTACAAGTTCAGGACAAGGGCAAGAGGCCCATGGTTGATGAGGGTCCTTCAGCAGGTCAGGACACATATGTCATTGATATTGATGCTAGCTCTCCTGCCTCAGAGCTCAAGGAGATCATCCGAGAGCAAAGGGCCGAGAATGAGTCGCTGCACAAGAAATTGCATATGGTAAAATGGGTGATTAACTATTTAGAGCAGCGTAACAAACAGTTGGAAGATGAGCATGAACTTTATGAGCAGCAGAAGATTCGTGAAGACCGGGAATTGGCCCGTAGGAGACCCGGTGATTTGACACCTATATATCAGGAATCTATGCTCATTCGGGTGAACACTCACTTGGAAAAGTTGTTGGCGAAAGCCAATAGAGACAAAGATATGCCCCGCCACATGAAAAATCATTATTGGGCCCGCATGCATGTGTGCAAGGCAAAAATGAAGGTTCTCAAGAGACGATTGGCCAAGGAAATAAAATGGAGGAAAAGGACCGATCCACTTCAGATTTTGGTTGAAGCCACCTTGAGGGAGCATGGCACTCAATGATACACCCCTAGCTCAAAATTTAGACAATTTGGAGCAATTTTGGTCATTTTTGAATTTTTTTGTCAAAAACAGGTTTTTGCCCTCAATGCGTAGCGCGCTGCGCGCTACCCTTAAGTTGGGGAGGTCCATTTCAGGAAACGTTTGCATTTTTGGATTTTACATGACAAAATACACTTGCTCAGCCATGGCCAAGAAGTTTCATGGAGATTTGAGCCCCCAAAAGGTCAAAAAACAAGCAAAAAATGACCTTTTGCCACGTTTTGGACACACGGGAAGTAGTAATTGGGAGATTGCAATTTTGGAGGGGAAATTTGCCACCAAATTGACAAATTCTACTTGGGCTGGAAAGTAGACATCTAGACCTTTCCAACAAGCCCACTTGTGCCTAATTTGGATGCTCGGAAGTGCCTCAAAACTGGCCTGAAAGGCACGCTACGCGTAGAGAAATGGCGCGCTACGTGTTGGGGAAATTGGCCAGTTTTACATCTTCATCTCAGGAAAACGCAGTATTGACCAGTTTTGACCTTTTGGTGGAATTTTTTATCCTCTTTGATGTAATTGATGTAATCTCATGATTTACATGGCACTTTTTACCTATTCTAGAAGATTCATTCATAAAATGGCAAAAAATTAATGAATGAAATGGTTTCCAAGTTTATAGAGGCAAGTTGTTTTGATTGCCTAGTTTGTAGTGATCAGTTTAGAATTGGTTGAAACAGCTCCTAGAAGGAGGAGCTCAATGCCTAGAGATTAGGGAATGGTTTGGCTTGGTCTATATATGTAATTTTTCATTCAGTAGCAGAGGTTGGACTCTTGGGATAGTTTTGAGACTATATTGTACATATTTTATCAACAATTTGGCAAAGGAAGACCAGGGTTTTGCAGCACTACTTGGGATCCATGTGGCTTTATGTCTTGATGGTGTGTTTCTTTCAGTCCTTGTAAGTTATTTATGTGCATCATTATCTCTATTAAATCTTCTCTTATTAAGCAAATGAAGTGTTAAGGTAGAATCCATGAAACTACCATGCTCTGCCTTTAAATTTGTTTAATATTATATGTTTTCTTCAGTTTAAGGAGAATCCTTGAGACCCCTTGCTCTCCTTAGCCTCTCACCGGTCTGATCTATCCATCTCACCTACTTTAAAGCATCTAAACAATTGCCTATCTTTCCCCAAGTGGACCTCTGCAAAAACTATGCCTCATCCCCGCACCCAAAATTGCCTTTCCCTTGATTTCAACAAAATCATAAAAAATCAATCCTAAATTCTTTGTACTTAATACCTAGCCTAAAATCAGTCTTCAATTTGGTCATCTCGAGCCTTTTCGATTATCTTTTGTCGAGTTTGACCCGGAGAGATCCCTCTCCTATCCTCATAGGGCTAGCTACGAGGCTGAGCGTGGTTTGATGTGGCCTTGAGTCTTGCCTTATTTCAGCCTAAGGCAGATTTGAGCACTAACAGAAAGGATCCTAAAAAATTAAGGTCCAAGATGTAAATTTGACTGTTGGTGTAAGTGGGCAACCTGGAGAGAGCATTATTCAAGATGTCAGTGGCCTTTCTCTTGTGATAAGGAGATCACTTCGTGATCTATGGCATCAAATTCCTAATATTGAGGCAGCCATCAAGATAGAAGAGCTTAAAGCAACTATGTCGGACAAGGAATACGAGATAATAATAGAGTGCGCAATGACCAACATATCTGAGACAACAAACAATCCCCCTTTACTAGATAATGTTGTGGAAACCTCACCAGGCCATAAGATAGAGCATGAGAACAGTGAGCTTCCACATATGGCGAATGGGGAATCATCAGCTCTAGAATCTTGGGTTACGATAAAAGTAACTGTTGATATTAATTTGGTTGAGCTAAGCCTTTATACAGGGAGATCAAGAGATGCTCCACTTGCTACCACGCAGATAAGTGGCATGTGGTTGCTGTACAAATCTACTTCAGATGAAGAAAGCTTAATCATGGTGACACTCAAAAAATTTCTCCGTAACAGATGATCGTGAGGGCACTGAGCAGGAATTCAGACGTGCAATAGGAAAAGCAGACAATATTGAGTATGCTCCATTCCACTGGGTTCATACAGATTCACAAGATTCAGATGAAGACTCAACATGAGCGCCATGAGAACACTCAAGTGAGATCAGAGAATGAGAAACTCAGATCAGGGAATATGCAGTACAAAGAGGCATTAAACAACGCCTGCTCTGTTTTTTTTTTTAAATATCTGAAGGTGCTTGTTGTGTCACAGCTAGATAAACAAATCTAATACACCTGGAGGTTGTATTAATGTTTTCACAGGAGATAAGATAGGGGCGATTGAACAGTTTGAAGTGTTTTTAGAGGAAAGTAAATGCCTGATACGACAGCGAAGCAACATCAGCAAACCGACAAAGAGTATCAGTTATGAATATCAGCAGGGGACTTTAAAACATGAAGCTAGATGGCAGCAAAGGGATAGCACAAAGAGAAATAGAGCAGCTCAGAGCCATCAAAGCTCACCAACGCATATTAAAATATCTCGAAGCCGCTTAAAAGTAGCAGAACTGCCTGAAAGATACGGACAAGAGGATTCAAAGCGCAGCCCTCAGTTACATGACTTAAGCTGTCAGCTACCTCAGAGCAGCTCTTTTTAGATAATTATGTATTAATTCCTAGCCCAACGATGAGTTAAAGACATTTATTTCATAGATATTTTTTTCCAGATATGATCTAGAGATATTTGTTTGATATTTTCCCTATGACACTTGTTCAAGGGAAGGCTGTAAATATTTCACTATATAAACCACCCCATAGTCAGTCTTGAAGGGCGGGAGAAACAAGTAAGAATAGGTCGATAGACTCTGATAGAGATTGGTTATGTACATCTACTACGATTCCTTAATCAAAGACTGCGGGATTTTTTTGGAAATGGACTGTGTGCTGTGTTTTGTTGTTTGAAGGGGGCCTTACGGAATTCTAAAGCTGCCACATAACTCAATAAGTGCCTCTCATCTATGTTTTTCTTTATGTTTTATGCTCATGATATGCTCATATCGCCATCTAAATAGCAGATAGAAAGATTAGTCTAGAATTTGCTGAGCCACACTCTATGCTCAAGGTCTGCTATTTCTTTATGTTTTTCTTCTGAACTAGTAATGAATGTTGATTCCCTTTGCCTCTTATCTCAGTGAATCCGCCCATGTTCTGGCATTTATGCAAGAAATTTTTATCAGCTCCTAGACAAAGTTTTTTCACCTTCATGCTGATATGCTAAAATAAAGAGATTTTTTTTGTGTGCTTCTCATCTCCTTAAAACTTCCAATCTAGCTGGTTGATTTACTACACTCCATATCTGTGTTGTATTATTGAAATTTTGTTGGTTGAGAGATCAAATATTATTCAAAGGATCAGATAATGGACTGTCTACTATGCTTTCCTTATTTTTTTTAAATGCTGAAGGATGATCAACAAATTCTCACGCTGTCATATGGACTAATAAAACATCTCTTGTCTTTGTAATATCAGTTCACATATATTGGTTTCATTATCACTATTTTCGATTGCACAAAGGAGGACTAATCGACAATTGGCCTTACAACAGTTTACACTAAATTTTTGCAAATGTTCTATATGTTTTTGTTCTGACTAAGAGCTTTAATATGAATACCTCATGGAGCATATTAGTTCTTTGTCACCCATGTACGATTGTTATTTAGGAAATATCAATTGTTCCTAGATAGAATCCATTCACTATTTTTGATTGCAGAAAGGAGGACTAATCTACAATTGGCCTTACAACAATTTACACTAAATTTTGAAAAACGTTCTATATGTTTTTGTTCTGACTAAGAGCTTTAATATGAATACCTCATGGAGCATATTAGTTCTTTGTCACCCATGTATGATTGTTATTTAGGAAATCTTAATTGTTCCTAGATATAATCCATCCACCTTACCTCGGTCAGCTTGATCAAAGATATCTTAGTTGCCTTACATCTCTGACCTCCACTTCATCCTTTTTTTAGCCCGAATAATTGTTTCATGAGTAGCTATCTGCTCCATATCCCCCTCGTGACCAAGAAAAACACACCAGCAGTCCCACTCCTCTGACTCCATTCCCAATGGTTTGAAATTCATCGCATGATGCATTACCTCTCTGCTTGAAGCCATTCTTTTTCCCACCAAAAAACAAAACCCCTTATACTCAATAACTAGCCTAAGATCACCCTAAACAAAGCTAAATTATGAAGAGAGAGCCCTCTCTGATTGCAGGTAGGCTAGGACCCGCAGTCCAAAGATTGGTATGGTGTTACCTCGGCCGTATCCCTTAAGGAGCGAAGGGACAACCTAAGCGATAACAGAACCGATGTTGGCGATATGCCAACTCAGGTCAAAAGGCAAATAGCCAGAGTGATGAATCATGCTGCCGAATACCAGATTGTTGTGGGGGAGATATTCAATATCAAGTTATACCAATTTAGTAGCATTTTAATTTTGTAGTTTGTTAGTTTAATTTAGTGTTTATAGACCCTTTCATGTATTTAGAAAAGGCCATAAGTTTTTGTATATGACTTAAGCCTGAAATTACACTACTGTACTTCAGGCATATTCTTTTATAAAGACTGGACCAATTATTCCAATTTTGATAACAAAGCTTTTATGTGGATGTGCACTACTGCCTTTATTTAAAATTATTTCTGAGTTGGAAGAAGGAATTCGAATTGCGATTGATGTTGGGAATGATTTGCAGCTCATATGGTACTACTATCTATGTCTGAATTCATTCTTTTTATGTGAATTGTTATTTGATCATTCTTGCTATTATTGAATATATGCATGTGTTTTAACAAGCATTCTTTATACTTTCCACTATTGGATGTTTACAGCTTGCTTTTCTTCTAATCATACATGTATCAGTAATATAAAAAGAGAAGTGTAACAATGTTTTATTAATTACTTTGTTCAACTATTTGAACAAAGAAATTATTATTTAAATGAATGTCTATGTTTATTGAATAGTGTCATCTATATGCCTATTGATGAACAGAGATCATCAAATGTTGCACTTAAGAATAGAAGCTTCCCGGGATAGAATAGCCATTTGTGTTTTCACTTATAGATTAAGTCATCCATTCATTATCACTTATTAGAAAACCAGTCACTCATCCATCCCTTTTTATTCATTACTGGGAAACTGGTCCTATTATATCCAGTCGGAGCCACCATCCCAAATGGAAAAGGAGCTGTATTAAGGTCCGGACCGGGTGGTTATCCCCTGATGTTGATGCAACGATTTTCGGGGCATCAACATTTTTGGCGCTAGAAGGAGGGCCATTAGCTATGAATGGCAAGTAAATCAAAATCTATAGACCATTCTCAGAGTAAATCACCCTCCACCTCACCTCGGACCTCCCGTTTGCATTCTAAAACACCAATGTCCAAACTAGAAGAAGAGGGATCAACTACCACTGCTCAACCCCATCATACTTCAGAACGTTTAAGTCCTGAGTCCCCTGAAGTTCAGTCTCTCATCCATAAACTTCAAGGCTTTTCCATGTCACCTCAGAGATCTGAAGTATCTCAAGGTAGTGAGACTTTGCAATTCCATCTACCTCACCCTCTCACCAGACTTCAAAGCAAAAAACTCGGCATTGAACCTGCTGAGTTGCCTTTACCAAAAAGGAAAAAGGCTAAAAAGAACACTGAAGGATCTCGTAGTGAGACCTTTTCTCCATTATCTTCCATCTCATCCTCTCCAGTGCGAAGTCAAACATCTACTCCCCCATTACATATTGTTGTTCAGCAAGGATCACCAACTTCAACATCACAACCTATTCAATCTTCAATACCAACTCCTCCCCAAACACCTGGAACTTCATCGGCAATCGTTGTTACTTCCAAGATGGCTCAAAATCCATGGAACAGTCCTGGTGCAGTCACTATGCCTACACCATTACATCCATTACCTGATTATCCTATGAAGTGGTTACCAAAATTTAATCCAGATGTTGGAACATTGGCTGAGGAACACATAAACAATTTCATGTTGTTAGTTAATCTAAAAGGAGTAACAGAAGAAGATGTTGTAGTTAGGCTTTTCCCCTACACTTTACAAGGATCAGCTAGGTCTTGGTATTTTTCCTTACCCTCTGGATCCATTACCAGCTGGAATATCTTTCAGGAGCAGTTTTTTACCAAATATGGCGATGATAGATCCTTGGCGACATTGATTAATGATCTTTCAAATCTAAGGATTGAATCTAGAGAACCTATCAAGGAGTTTAACTCCCGATTCAATAAACTCTTGAGTAAAATCCCTACCGATTCCAAGCCAAGTGAGCAAATCAGAAGCGAGTGGTATATCATAGCCCTACCTTCAAATATAGCCATTTTTGTAGATAGGGCTAGGAAACCAACTTTAGCCGAAAACATGAAAGAAGCTCTCGCCGTGGAAAAATGCATTATCACTTTAGAAAAGAAAGCTGCTCTCGAAGATAGGAAATCCAAAAGAGTTTCTTTTAAGGATGATTCAAAGAAGAAAACCCCTAAAGATCCATATGATATGGAGGGTCTACAAAAGGTCCTCAAAACAATGTCAAATGAAATGGTTGAAATTAAAAAGCAAGTAGCAGAAACTTCAACAAAGAAACCATATATGAATTTTAAGAAACCTGAGTCAAAACAACCAAATGTTATATCTAATGCAGATTCAGATCCTGAAGAAGATGAAACAATTTCACCATCCGATGAATTCAAAGAAGAGGAAGTTGTTGAATGCCATGGAATGTGGGACTTCATATTACCTAACTCCGATACAGAAAATGAACAAGAAGCTTTTCCTGTGACTACTAGGAGTAAAGGTTCCCCTGAACCTGTCCAGGCAAGTTCAAAGAAAAGAAGTGCAGGTACTACTACTACAAAGGAAAAGGTACCCACAAAGAAGCTGGCTGCAACAGTACCTCAAAACCAATCATCATCCTCAAATATACCTTCAACATCTAAAACGTTGGCAGTATCAGATTCAATGGATTACAATATTTTTGATGATATGAAGAAGACTAAGGCAAACATCACCATGTTTGAACTTAGCAAATTAAAACATCAGCAGAAATTGCTTCTTAAGGAACTAAATGCAGTTCCTTCTTCGCCTCTTCCTAGTGCTAAAGCTGCAAATGATTCAGGACAACCACCTTCTGGTAGAGTTGAAGCTACTGATATGATTCTATTTGGAGACAGATCAAATTCCCATACCCCCCCTTTTCTCTTAACCTACGAAATCTATAATCGAAATCTACACAATTGTTTGATTGATTCAAGAGAATCCTCTAATATAATGCCAGCTTCAGTTTGTTCCAAACTGAACATTGAGCCCCAAAAGTCTTCAATTCACATTATGCAGTTAGATAGAACCAAAGTCTAGGTCTTGGGGGAAATCAACTCTGTGACTATCAGGTTATCGGCTGATCCATGAGTAGTTCAAAGAATTGATATCTTAATCGCTGACATACCTGAGTTTTATGGTTTAATCTTGAGTAGGGATTGGTTTGAGAAGCTCCATGGGTATATTTCCACTGATTGGTCCCATATGTGGCTACCCTACAAGGGAAAGCCAAATCAAATAAAAATCAATCGAGAGAAACATATGACCCATACTATCACCGAATTTGAACAGGAGAATCAACCAATAGCATTTAACAATAATATTTTGGGGAATTACTCTTCCGAGTCATTCTTTGGCAATTATATTGCCCAACCATCTCCTTTCTCGGTAAACAATTTCACATCCCAAATCGAAATTTTTTCACAAACCAATAGATCAAGATGTGTCAATGTCGCTGAGAACACTGTAAATAAAATTGTTGATAATTCTTTATTTTGGTCTTTATATTTTGACGGATCTAAATCCAGTGAAGGATCAGGAGCAGGGTGTATTTTAGTTAGCCCTGAGGGAGAAAAAACAATGTTGTCTTGTAGGTTAGAATTCGAATGCACAAACGATACAGCTGAGTATGAGGCTTTAGTTCAAGGACTATACAAAGCTATTGGCCTTAAAGTCCAATATTTGAAAGTGTTTGGTGATTCAGAGATTGTCATAAAACAAGTTAGAAATACAATTCACTGTCTTTCTAGTCACCTCAAGCACTATCAGTCTTTAGTCCAGGAACTTATATCTCAATTTTTAGCATTCAATATTTCACCTATCCCTAGATCCCAGAATGCGGCAGCTGACTTGCTAGCCAATGTTGCTTCTAAACTCCTACCTTCCAAAGATTATAGCCCAGATAGATTTTCAGTAGAGTTAATTTTTAGACCATAAATTCCTGACAATGTCACCAATTGGCGAGTGTTCAATCACGATGAAGACATCTTACATTTCTTGACTTCCAACAAGTCCTACGATGATCAAATCATTGATGAAAGTGATCATGATCTCCAAATGAAGGAAAAGCACGAGGAAAACTCAATACCAAAACTTGTGGTTAAACTTGAGGATCTCTACAATATTAGAGACAGGTTTAAACAGGTAACCAATTCAAAGCTCCAAAGTTCCACCTTAAGATTTGAATTGATAAACCTTAGTACTGAGCAGAACCCTCAAAACATCAATTTGGGATTAGGACTTTCTATGGAAGAAAGGATAGCATTCAATAGATTATTAAGAAAAAATAAACATGTCTTCGCTTGGAAATATGATGATTTAAAAACATACAATACATCAATCATCTAGCATACCATTCCAATGCTTTCTGAACAAAAACCAGTTCAACAAAAGTTGAGAAAAATACATCTGAACTTAGAGAGTCAGATAAAATCAGAACTCAATAAACTCTTGAAAGCTAAGATTATTTTTCCTGTTCGGCACTCAAACTGGGTTTCCAATATGGTGTCTGTTAGGAAGAAAAATGGCGACATCGGGATTTGTATAGATTTCAGAAATCTGAACAAGGCAAGCCAAAAAGATAATTTCCTATTACCTACCATGGAGCAGATACTCCATTTAGTAGCAGGTTCTGAGCTAATGTCCTTTTTAGATGGTTTTTTAGGATATAACCAAATTCTGGTACATCCTGATGACAGACTCAAAACCACCTTCAAAACAAAATGGGGAACTTACGCCTATCAGAAAATGCCTTTTGGACTTGTTAACGCAGGAGCTACATTCCAAAGAGCAATGGATATAGCCTTCAAAGGATTGATCAACAAAACAATATTAGTCTATTTAGATGACATTACTATATTTTCCAAGAAGAGATCCAACGATTTACATGATTTGAATCAAATCATTGAATGCTGTAGAAGGTATGGTATTTCGCTCAATCCCAAAAAATCCTTCTTTGCTCTGAATCAAGGAAAGCTCTTGGGCTTTATCGTTTCCAAAGATGGTATTTATATTGATCCCAATAGGATTAAAGAGATTTCTGAAATCCCATTTCCTCATAACAAAAAATCCATGCAGTCATTTTTAGGTCAAATTAACTTTGTCAAAAGATTTGTTCCCAATTTTTCTCACATCATTTTACCATTACAAACCATGATTAAGAAAAATTCAGTATTTAGATGGGAATCTGCAGAAAAGGAAGCATTCGATTCAATCAAACAATCAATAATTAATGCCCCCACTTTAAACACTCCTAATTTTTCTAATCATTTCATATTGTATACTATCACATCTGATTCATCTTATGCAGCGGTACTCACTCAGATTAATGATCACAACTTAGAAGCACCGCTTTCATCTTTTATTTCAAATCTTCAGGGTGTGGAACTAAATTATTTCGAAGTTGAAAAACAAGCCTTTGTTGTGTATAAGGTTGTCAAACATTACAGACCCTTCCTTTTAAAAGCCCATACAAAAGTTATAGTTCCTTTTTCTGCAGTAAGGCAATTACTGATCCAAAGGGAATTAGGTGAGAAAAGGGCAAATTGGGTTACAACACTTCAAGAATATGACTTGGAAATCAAGCCAGCAAAGATTGTTAGAGGCCAAGGTTTTTGCGGGTTATTACCAGGAGCATCCAATATTCAAGAATCCGGTGATACAAAACATATTGAAGAAATCAACTAGATAAGTATCACTAATTCTGAATCTCAATATGCAGACTTGATCTTTTATTTGAAAAATGGATATGCACCTCCTAATCTTTCTTATAAAAACAAACGGGCCATTAGATTAAAGGAAAAAAACTTGTGTGGTCAATATCTTCTAACTTTGTGACCGGAGAACCCACAGTAAAAACCATTTTGTTGTCAACGTTTCGAACCCCAACAGGGATCCATCATCAGGACTCTTATTGAATGCTGATAGAAGAAGAGCTCAGTTGCAAGATATAAATATTTATGAGGTAAGGTGCTAGATTAGGGAGAGGAAGGTCGACTTCTTAGTTTAAAGGTTGGCTGAGAAATAAATAATTTTTTTTAATTTTCAATTTTTATTTTAATTATATTCATATGATGTTTATTTTTGATGATAGATTATTATTAATAATAAATAATAAGGATGAGATATATATTTTTTATATTTTTTTTTATAGTTAATAATTATTTCATAATAAACAATAATTTATTATATAATAATTAATTAATTTATAATAAGAGTTCATATAAGTTATTAATAATTATTTCATAAAAAAAATTATTTTATATAGTAATTTAATTAATTTATGATAAGAGTTTCAAATAAATTTATTAATAAATTGAAATGAGTAATTTATGATAATTTTTAGGAATGATAGTATTAATACAATAATAATAATAAGAATTTTAATTGTTAAAGATTTTTATTATTGTTTAAAGTTATATATAATTTTTAATAATAAATAAATGATATGTTATGTTATAATAAATATTGATATTAATATAATAGAGATCAGTTTTTTAGTGTTAATGAGATAATGTGCTTATTTATTTGAATTACATGATGATGCAAAAAATTTTAATTTGGAAATAAACAGGAAAAATTTTAGGGTTAATAGGACTTATTTTAAACTTTTATGCATTAATGGTAATGCTAATAGTTCATAATAATCAATTTTAGTCATTAAATTAATTGTAATAATACTACTAAGCAATAATTATAAAAGACAATTAATACTTAGTAGAAGTATTACAATACAATTTTAAACTAAATTTGTTAATGGTTTAATAAAGGTTAATTATAATATGGATAATAACATTAATAGTAATAGAATATATTATAACCTATATTTACTACTTCATTATTATTAATAATTCATAGGCTAAAATTATTATATGTTAATTATTAATGACTAGAGACTAATTCTAGGAGATAAAACCAACTGGAGGGCAAACCTGGGAGGCATTAGAGGTTATTGATTCCTCTGATTTCTCTGATTAAGGGCAGCCAGCTCGTAATGATCTCGATCCCATTGTCCTTGTTGAGGTTATGGGGATGCTTCAAAATCTCAAGAGCTTCTCTAATCTTCCGCTTCTGATGATGTTCTTCTCTGGCGATAATTGAGGCGTTTTCCACACACAAATGGTGCTTAGTTTTAGAGGAATGCTCTGCGAGGGCCGAAGTACGAGACCTCTCATTCCTAATATCTGCTGCATGTTCCTTCAGTCTTGTTTGTAAGGAGCTTCATGTTTCACCAATGTAACTAATCCCACATGAACAATCTAAATTATAAACTCCTTTAAGTTGGTGTCTATCAATATTATCCTTGACAGACCTCATACTCTGTCTAATCGTTCTAGGGGCCGAGAACTGGGTGATTATGTCTTTCTTTCTCAGGATTCTTGCAATCTTGTCTGTCACCCCTTGAATGTAAGGTAGAAACACCCTACCGAACTGAGGTTGGTCCTGAGCTTTAGGATTGTGAGATAACACCCTTCTTTCGGCCCTCTCTATAGCCATTCTGATTTCTTTTTCTTTGTATCCTATACTATTAAAAACTGATACTAAGTGCTTCTTTTCTTCGGCTAGATGATCAGAATCAGAAATTCTAAGAGCTTTGATGGACAGAGTGTTTAGAATACCAAACTTCTGAGAAGGGTGATGGTGGGAGTCTGCATGGAGGTAGCTCTCAGTGTGGGTTGACTTCCTAAAAACTTTATGCCCTAAGGAGCCATCCTCCTTCCTAATGATAAGAACATCCAAAAAATGGATCATCTTGTTTTCTTCCTTCTCCATGGTAAATTTTATTTCAAGTGAGATGGAGTTAAGGTGTATAAAGAACTTATCAAGTTCTGTTTCTCCATGAGTCCATTTTATGTTTGTGTCATCTACGATTCGTTTCCACCACGCTGGCTTCAGAGGGTATGATTGAAGGGCCTTCTTTTCAAAATATTCCATGTAAAAGTTGGCCACAATTGGTGACAGGGGAGATCCCATTGCAACTCCAGATGTTTGCTCATAATATTCACCTTGAAAGGTGAAAACAGTTGATCATAAACAAATCTCTGCTAGTCTTGCAGTCTGGGGATCAGTAATATTTCTTAGCCGACCTTTAAACTAAGCAGCCGACCTTCCTCTCCCTAATATAGCACCTTACCTCATAAATATTTATATCTTGCAACTGAGCTCTTCTTCTATTTGCATTCAATAAGAGTCCTGATGATGGATCCCTGTTGGGGTTCGAAACATTGACAGCAAAATGGTTTTTACTGTGGGTTCTTCGGTCACAAAGTTAGAAGGAAAAAAACTTCATAATCATTGATGATGCACTTTTTAGGCAAAATTATGATTCAGTTTTATTAAGATGCCTGGAAAAACCTGAAGCACAAAAGGTTTTGCAGGAGCTACATGATGGACCAGCAGGAGGACATTTTGGAGCTGACACAACAGCCCACAAAGTCATTCATGCTGGATATTATTGGCCCACCCTATTTAGAGATACTCACGAATATGTAAGGAAATGCCAAAGTTGTCAAATCTCCAGTGGAAGACAAAGAAAACCAGCTTTCCCTTTGCAACCAATCAACATTGATCAACCTTTCGAACAATGGGGATTAGATATCATTGGGCAAATAACTCCACAGTCCTCCAAACAACATAAGTATATCCTTACTGCTACTGATTACTTTACCAAGTGGGTTGATGCAATCCTGTTAAAGACAACAAACTCTGAAGGAATTATAGAGTTTATAGATCAATTCATCATTACCAGGTTTGGTGTCCCAAATGCTCTTATTTTCGATAATACATCTTATTTCTCTGGAAATGCCATGTTTGAGTTCGCTATTAAAAGAGGATTTAAATTGAAATATTCTGCAAATTACTATCCCCAGGGTAATGTTTTAGCAGAGTCTACCAATAAAAATCTAGTCAAAATTATTAAGCGAACTATTGAACAAAATCATAAAAATTGGCACAAAACTTTAATATTCGCACTATGGGCTGATAGAATAATGCAGAAGGCCTCCATAGGTACTTCTCCATTCAATCTTGTATATGGGAAAGAAGCAGTACTGCCAACCAACCTAGTGCTTCCTTCTCTAGCCCTAGTTCAGTTTATTGAAGAAAGCCCCTCTTCTTCTATCCAACTCAGACATGATCAAATCTTAAAATTAGAAGAAGAAAGAGAAAAGGCCAAAATTACTCATGCAAAACATCAACAGATAATCAAGTCATCGTTTGATTCAGCTTCAACTAGTTCGAAACAGTTGCAAGTTGGTGATCTAGTTCTAAAATGGGACAAAGCCCATGAGGATAAAGGTAAACACACCAAGTTCCAAAAGATGTGGCTTGGACCATTTCATATCAGCGAGAAGATAGGCCATTCGATGTTCATATTACAAGATATATCAAGAAAGAGGGACTCTCTTCCTGTTAATGGCCTCATCTTAAAGAAATTCTTCAATTGAGGAGGTAACCCCTTCTCCTTTAATTTCAGTAGGATTTGTAGTTTTTAGGACCATTAGGAAATAAAGTTGTAAGATATCTTCTATTAGCCTTTGCTATATTGAAAAGTTGCTCAAAAGAAGTAATTTTGATATTTACTTTTGAAAATAGAAGCCTTAAACAAAAGGGACAATTTCTAGGAAATTAGGTATATTCACATTCTGAAAACCCCATTTTATTTTTGTGAAATTTTCTCAAGATTTAGCAGTACTGTAAATCATTTTAATGTTTTCAAACTGGCCACAAAAGGGTTATCAATATCAAAACAGAAACTAATTCAATCTTAGCATCTTCAACTCTTACCTTGTCATCCATTCTCTCTTAAGGAGAAAATTGTCCATCCCATTTATCCAAGTTTATGATTACTCAGAGTGTAATTCTAAAATATTTGATATAAAAGATAAGGGGTCTTATCACAAGCCTGCTTACCATGATCATTGGGAATAGTTTAACTGACATTACCAACACTGCATACCAAAACAGGGTAATGGCTTATAAGCATAAGACAAGGGGTCTCATCACGAGCCAGCTTGTTCAATTAGATTACAACTAGTGAATGGCATTGTCAAACAGTTGGCCACCGAACTAGGACAATGGATTTTTATCTTACAAAATAATAGATAAGAAAAGAAATACAAAATATGAAAGCATATTTTGAATTCATTCTTTCAATCATACTCTGAGATGGGAGGGATCATGGACAATTAAATGGTTAAAAGGTATCCCTGTCGAAACTATGAACGTTTGCTGGTAACAGAGGCTCTACCTATGACAAAGGGGTCAATTAAAAAGGCTAAGTTGGAAAGGTGTTTTGTTTTATCATTATCAACCAATAGAGGCCAATTTAAAACTTAGAATGTATTTAATTTTAACAAGAGAAGAAATTAGCAAAAATAGTTGTTATTATATTCAGAATGTATGTATACTTAGTTATATTAGAATTTTCCTTTTTGAGAAGATGTCTATGTAAAGAAAGTTCAAATATTTCAATATTTCTCAGAGATAACTATTTCTCCCAGCGAATCACCATTTGTTGTGCTATACAACAACCCCCCTTTTATAAAATTTTACTTTCAAAACTATAATATGAAATGGGTCCCTTTTAGATTAAATTGGTATCAACTTATCATTCCTCAAAAGGTCCGGAAGAAAACAAAACATTATAAAACCTCTTGAGTAAACATATAATCGGTCTTATAATAAAAAAATGAATAATTCTTTGTTATTGCGATAAAGCGATCGCAAGATCACATATCACAATAACCAAGGATGCATAACAAAGGACCCATTGGTTTTCCCTGATGCGACAAGCGCGAATAACTATCGGCTATCAGGAAAATAAGCAATCATAACAAAAGGCCCCTCTCCTTGCTCTGATATGATATCGCTATCGGCGATTGGGAAGTTCGATATGAATACAACGAAAAGTCTTCTCCTAAAAGCTCATGATGCAAATTAGCGATATTGCTATCGATGATCGGGGATTCCGCAATGACATAAATGAAACCACTCAAGCATTCCTCCGATCCCTGATTACGATAAAGCTAAGCACGACTTTCAAAAAGGATTGATATGGCTTGGGTATATTGTCTTAATTATTATTAAAAGCCTTTCTCTTCCCGATAGTTATTCACTTGCGCCTAACTGCCAAAAAATCAAATCCACGCTTAAATGGACTATTCGGCAAATAAAGGATATGATGAACATTTAAGTGATTGACAGGTTTAGACGGCCAATTAATGGAGTAGTTATGCCAAAATCTCTTCAGAGATTGTATCCGCGGGAGCCTTATGTTAATCCTCCATTATTCATTGATTGACATAATTCTTTCATACTTGGTTTTCGCCATCTATTCTTCGCATTATGTTCATTTTATCTCCTGTGCAGAGCTCCTCTGCAGTAGTGAATTCAGACCAAATGGGGAAGAAATCTAAGAAATTTGGAATGGCTTCAGCCTCCATGGTAATAGGACAACATGCTGCCGATCTGTGACCAAGTAAAAAAGGATTAATCTCAGACACCACATGTCTTGGTCTCGGTAATACTACTTGGCAGAGTATCTACAACTTGGTCGAAGCCAAAGAACCTCAACAAACATCGGTACAAGCTACAACAGGCTCAAACCGGAAATCCGAGGCTACTCTAAAGGATTTGGCCGATTCTTACCTACACAGGATAGTGGCTCGAGAGTAAATTCTTCCATACACAAATGTGGTAAGATGGGCAGTTGAAGAAATTCGAATTACGAACAGAACATTTTGCACTATTGATGGGAGAGTATTCAGTTCGTTTCAGCCCAATGATTTGAGACAAATGTACCATTTTCCCAAACCAGAGAAGAAGCATAACAAAGCATTTCTGGAGAAGTTCAGAGATGAGAATGAAACTGAGTCAGCACCTATACGGGAATGGAGACAGAACCCAGCGAAACACAAGCAT
Organism: Pinus taeda; assembly: GCA_000404065.3. Lineage (NCBI taxonomy): Eukaryota > Viridiplantae > Streptophyta > Pinopsida > Pinales > Pinaceae > Pinus > Pinus taeda. The sequence goes on from APFE030795444.1 coordinate 137,252, forward strand.
GAGTCTTCGGGTAAGTACTCTGTCGATTCCTTGTGTTCTCTTTATTTTTATGCTGGAGCTATGATGTGTCGAATTTTGGGGTTGCATGACTCCTCAAAATTTTCCATAGAGATGGTACCTTTGATGGAAGCAACATGCAATAGTGAAATCATGGATTGGGGGAATATATTATCTGATAAGTTAGCAACAACTATTCTTGAGTTCAGAAACAAATCCCGTGTTACTGATAGATTCATCCCTCCATTTTAGTTTAGTGCCTACATCTTAGACACCCTCTGTTTTAATTCCAAGTTTCCTGTGCTGGGATGGAGATGGACTCCACAGGACCCCATGCCCATTCATATCTATCACCAGAAGTTGTGGAAAGCCCATTATAAACACCACCTATATCAAGTCTGCAATGGATTCATGTCACCTATTTACTATGCAATTTTTGATAAACCTGCTCCTAAGATTTCCTCGCAAGCAGAGATTGACATGACAGCCTTAGGAACCTAGTTCGAAGAAGAAAAATTTACTTATGTAAGAGTTTTTGGCAGTCAGGCCAGGCCTCATGTCCTCCCCTTGTATATACTAGAAAAACTATTGGCTCGAGAGATAGCATATCAGCTTACATCCGCATCAGCTACAAAAACTCTAAGGAATTCAAAGAAACAAGTTTGGCCTCCTTTTCCTCTAAGGTGTGGCATCTACACTCTACATGATTACAAGCATGCAGAGAAAGAGGCGAAAAAGATTAATATACTGAATCTCGCCACTCTTCCTAATAGATGCTTTCATCCAAGAAAAGTCATCTATAATGTTCTAGAGCAGGCCAAACTCACTAAATTTGAACATAAAGAAGATGAGTTTGATGACCTTTTCTCCTCGGCCGAGTGACTATTTCAGGTGCAAGTGATAGCTAAAATGAGATACCACGACGACGGGTTAGTTGAATTTAACAAACTTAGAGAGCAGAGGTTGCAAACTTTTCTTATAGATTTGTTAGCCACTGCCCCGATGACACAGTCAAGCGAGCCTGAACAACAACTTACCAATGAACCTCCTGCTACATCATAAATTTTTGAAGAAGTCCAAAGAAGAGAGCAGGAGGAACTTCGGAGGAAAGAACAGGAAGAAGCACAAAGGAAAGAAGAAGAGGAAGCACAAAGGAAAGAACAAGAGAGAATACATGAGGAGGAACAGAGAAGGCAGCAAGAGCAGAGCAGTAAGGATGTGATTGTCGACACTCAGATTGACCCGAGATTTCTCCAGGAATGGCAGCAATTTGATTCAATTATAAGAAATCTTGAGAGCTCAAGGGAGCCGCCCTCAAGTGCCTAACGGATGCAATCGGGTGTATCATTCCCGATATACACGATGCCACCTATGCTGCTCAAATCAATTCTCGTCTTAGCTGCCCTCAAGAGGTGGAACCAATGCTGGCGATATGCCAACTCAGGTCAAAAGGCAAACAAGCAGAGTGATGAATCATGCTGCCGACTAACAAATTGTTGTGGGGGAGATATTCAAGATCGAGTTATACCAATTTAGTAGCATTTTAATTTTGTAGTTTGTTAGTTTAATTTAGTATTTATAGAGCCTTTCATGTATTTAGAAAGGGTCGTAAGTTTTTGTATATGACTTAAGCCTGAAGTTGCATTACTGTACTTCAGGCATATTCTTTTATAAAGACTAGACCAATTATTCCAATTTTTGATACCGTAGCTTTTATGTGGATGTGCACTACTGCCTTTATTTAAAAGTATTTCTGAGTCGGAAGAAGGAATTCGAATTGCGATTGATGTTGGGAATGATTTGCAGCTCATATGGTACTACTATCTATGTCTGAATTCATTCTTTTTATGTGAATTGTTATTTGATCATTCTTGCTATTATTGAATATATGCATGTGTTTTAACATCAGTCTTTATACTTTCCACTACTGGATGTTTACAACCTTCTTTTCTTCTAATCACATGTATCAGTAATATAAAAAGAGAAGTGTAACAATGTTTGATTAATTACTTTGTTCAGGTACTTGAACGAAGCAATTATTATTTAAATGAATGTCTATGTTTATTGAGTAGTGGCATCTATATGCCTATTGACGAACACAGATCATCAAATGTTGCACTTAAGAATAGAAGCTTCCCGGGATAGAATAGTCATTTGTGTTTTCGCTTATAGATTAAGTCCTCCATTCATTATCACTTATTAGAAAACCAATCACTCATCCACCCCTTTTATTCATTAGTGGGAAACTGGCCCCATTATATCGAGTTGGAGCCACCATCCCAAACAGAAAACGAGTTGTATTAAGGTCCGAACCGGGTGGTTATCCCCTGATGTTGATGCAACGATTTTTGGGGCATCAACACTACCCAAGAGCAAGCAATTTCACATTTTGAGGACATGTTCAGGTTGTTAGGGGATGATAGTATACATGCTTTCCTCAGGATATGGAACACATTTCCATACAGTTTAAATATAAGAGAGTACCAATCTCCTCAAAGAATCAGAGAAGCACTGAACATGACACCCATATACAAGCAATCCTTGTAAAGGCTCAAATTCAATTGGATTGGCTTGAAACTCAATCCACCACTGCTCTTAGGAATGCTAGCAGAAAGGAAGGAAGAAGAAGAAAAGAAGCAATGGTAGGAGGTAGAAAAGAAAGCAGGTATCTATGAACAAGAAGAGGAAACCACAACAGAGGCATGGGATGTCAGGGATGCCACTAGAGCTATGAAGGACATGGATATTGATTGAGTTGTTTAGAGGATAAGCAACACTTTCAGTATGGGGTGATGATGAGCCTCATCATTGGGTAATTATATGGGCCTTAATTCACCACCTATCTTAGTCCATCCAACTTTTCCCACTACTTATTACATGTTTTGATTATATTTTGTTTAATGAGATGAGTTAAAGTGAGATATTATGCCTAGTGGACTAATATGCATTGAATGCAGCTTTCGAAGATAAAATCAAGGAATTTTGGCAAAGAGTAAGTTTTGAAACTTGAAAGGGACAAGGGAGAGAGATTTTAGGAGGCCAATCCTCCTCATTTACTCCTTCCCAATTTGAATATTCCTTTTTTAATCCCACCAGCTCAGAGTGCAAGCGGCCAAGCCATGAAGATTAGAAGGCAACCAAGAAAGTGATAGAAAAAGAGTAGTTTATCTCGAGTTTGGGAGCCGAGCCTCCCTAAATTTAAGGAATTCGTTGGAGACATCATTTGTATAAGTAGATAGGCCTAGAGCCTCATTAGGATTTGTATTTTTGTTGTAAAACTCTTGCTGTTTTCGAGCTCCAAACTTGTGGAAGAATTTTTTATGTAATAGTTAAGTCAGAGGGCTAAAGCTCTTGGGTTAGGGCCCAACCATAGAAGCAAAGGCTTCTTTTCTTGTATCTTTATTCTTAGCTTAGTTTCATAGATTCATGGTTAACTGTTGTTAGAAGTATTTCATTGCAAGTAGTGTAAATTTGATTAATTGTTTATTAGTTTGCCTCCATTTGTGCCTTACTTCATTATTAGGTTAGAAGGGATAAGAGAGGCTCCACAAAGCTATCAGTAGGTGTCTTGGCCTCACTTCTTCCTTCTCGGATCATGATTTGAGGAAACGACCCTCATGTAGCCCAAAAAAATATATTTCCATTTCTTTCATGATATTTAGAATTTGTTGTTCTTAGACTAGCATTTGATCAATTTTGGAAAGTAGGATTTCATTTCCATCTCTTCTATATTCATCCTTGCAGTAGATCTCGTCTATGATTCCATGTTATTCAGTAATTTCTTCATGCATAAGGTACACAATTAGTTCATTAAATTCCTCTTTTCTAGTTCATGAGAATTCTTTTTGTTTACATGAATTTTTGGAAATTACACATGTTTGATGCAGAGCAGGCACATCATAAGTAGACAGAGATCTCATAGCAAGAAACCACCTTCCAACCTCATTCGCCCATAGGCATTCCTCATTTTCATCAAAACCTTAAGCAATTTCATCATTTTACATAGAAATGTCGTCAAGCATTTTGAGCGAAGCCAACCATCTCCTAAACTTGGTTTTGGATTCTGAGTGATTCTAGGCCTCTTCTCACTCCATTCCACACATCAAGCACCTTCCCTAAGCTTTCCATCACCTCCAACACCCATTAGTTTTCTCACGGCTGCATCGTGTAGAAATATGGGGAATCCTCTAGGTTTCTAGTACATCCTGTAGGTTTTCCTATAGTGGCCTGTTTGGAGGCCGAATTGAGGGAAAACCTCTGGGAAGCCCCCCAAGGTCACCCAAGGGTCCTCCAAACCCTCCAACCATCTCCTGAACCTTCCATCCATCCATAAACACCCCTAAACCACTTGGCACATCACCAAAAGAGATTAGTTTTCACACTTGATTTTTCATGAAAAGCATAAAAAGAAAAAACAGATTTATTACAGCCCTTTACATGCATAACAGTTGTGTTTGATGTTTTTAACTTCTATGCTTAGGATAGTAGCATTTTGTTCATGTTTGTTTAGCATCAGTGCAAAGCATAGCTCTTAGCAGTTAATTAGGAAATGGTGTGCCTTAGAATTGAATTTCATACTTTTTCATTATTGGAGTAGATCAACTCTTTCCTAGGGTAGATTTCTATTTCTTTCATCAAAGAACCAAGCTTCTTCTGAATCCAAGAAGTTTGTCTTGGAAACCCTAGTGGTCTCTCGCCAGCTGAACAGTGACAAAAGGCAGAACCATCACTTTTACTTGTGTATACAACACTGTCACCTCCAAGTTTGTACGAACCCTGGGTTGATAAAGTAAAGTCGGTAGCTCTATGAGTTGCAACATTCTTGCTACAATACAGGTGCTCATTAGGTATGGAGCCTAATTTCAGATGGACTAGATGGTAGGAATGATGCGTGTTGATATAAATTGTGATGGTCACCCAAAGTGGAATGGGTGGATCAAAAACATTAAGAGGGTGGAAAATTTTTGTATAAATCTATGTTTAATTGTTTTAACTTGTTTGTGGATGTTGGTTATGGGAGTGGGGATAAGAGGGATTGAGGCAACAAAGTATGCGTAGGTCATTTCCTTAGGAATGTGCATTGGTGTTGGCCCACACAAAGCAAGAAGCATTGATGGAGTGTGGTTTGTGGTTTCAAAGGGTCAATTATTTGTAAGGGCGAGTATAGTTTGGAATATGGGGGATAGGAGTGGTGAATGCACTATAGTGATTGTTGTCATTCAATTATGCATACATGTGAATTTTCTTCGCCTAGAAGTTTATTGGGGTTTTAGTGTTTAAATCCTAGTTTGGTTTTTTCATTATCTTTCCTTTTTTTTTGTTCGTCCATAGTCACTTTGTAGATTCAAAATCCATCGGTCTACTGCTTGTGTGGAGACATGGTCACTCTAACTTGGCTTGGGGGATTTTGGAGAATATGGGGATGAATCGCTAGGAGGTTTGTGGGCTCAGTGTGCCTAGTTGAATGTGTGCTTGGGGTGAATCGGTAAGAGGAGACCCAAATTTGGGGGGCAAGTCCTGTTTGTGCCTCGTGTGTGTGTAAATATGGTATGCCCCCTCCTTTTGGCAAGTTCTTAAAATTGAGTGGGTTAGTGGTAATGAACTTGAAACAAATTTTTGTCATGTTGAGGTAGAGGGGGAGGGTTCATCGTGGAGCTAGCCACAAGAGTAAGCTTGGGGACTGGGATGCGCAAGTGCAGGAGAGAGAAGGGGAGGGAAAATTCAGCCCCATCAGCGGGGACCATGGTGTAGCCCTTGACACTATAGTCAATTGTTGAACAATTGTGTGGCAGGCATGCAAGATTGGACATCACCTAGGAGCAAAGGTACAAGGACAAAAATGACGTAATTGCTTACATAAAAGATTTGTAGTTTTTCTGAAGGGGAAATCTTGGACTGCATAGCTTCAATCTATCATAGCTAGTATAGGTAAGATGGATAACTGGATAAAATAGAAGCAACACTAGTACATATTGGTTTGTGTGTCCACGAGGGGCACGATCTACCCATGGTCCTTCGAAATTATCATTAGTTGATCCCTACAATATAGTATGGTTGGTGTTGGTAGTTGTTATGTTCTGGATGTATTTTTGGAAATAGTACCAATATGTCCTTGGGCTTCTTGTAAAAGTAGTCTCTATGTTTCTAACTTTTTCACTGCTCTCTTGGCCAAAAAATCCGGTCAGAGTGAGTCCGAGAGAGAAAAGAAACTTTGACACTAATGTAATCGATTTTTGAGTAATTAATATAAGAATTTTAATTGACAAGAAAAAGAAAGAAATATTTTACACCAGACACGTATTTAATATTTTATCTATAAACCACATCTTACACATTAATTTATTTTTATCATTGTTTACATATTTTTAAACTACAAGTTAATATTTATTAAAATAATTTATTTATAGCCTATATATATATATATATATATATATATATATATATATATATATATATTATATATATATAAATAAATGTTAAATATCATATATTAATTTTATATTAAGAATTAAATAAAAAAATACATCTCCCTCGTATTAGTGTTACTAGGAAGTAATTAAACTTTCATCTTCACTTACTTCTTTTATTTGCATTAAGATATTTATTATAATTAATTTATTTTTTCAACTTTGTTTATTTATATATACATAAATATGAATTTGAGATTGACATGCATTTGTTAGCATCTATATTTAAATAATTTATTTAAGTTTTGTAGTGAAATAATATTAAAGACTATAAGCAATATACATCTTCCTTCCACTAAAAAGTGTATATGTGTGTGTGTGCACATTATATATATAAATTTTAATTAATTTTTATCTTATCTCTCTTTAAATTGGTATAAAATTATGTTATTTCTTATGGATATTGAGATATTCTATTATGCCTAAGAGTGAAAGTCAAATATTTTACCACATCTGCTTGATACTAGGTTGAAAAGGACATGTTTATCCAAGGTTGACCATGGAAGGAATTACACATCTCCTTCATACTGTGTTGAAAATAGCAACAAGGAATGGTAAAAATAGCATTGCTAAAGATAGCATTTCAAGATATTCCAATTTTAATTTGTCCTTGAATTAAAATTGAGAATTAAAATTCGAATTTAGTCTCACCAGTCTTTTGAAAAATAATTTATTAATTCATCCTTAGTTAATTAGTTGCAGAAATTCAAACATGAAGTCTTTGTGAAGTCATGCAACAGTTATCCCTTTGATTGAGGAAGTTATCCCTTAATTAAGGAGATAAGGATGAGTTGTATTTGAGTTGTAAATATTTAGCTCAGTTAGCTGAGTTAAGTCTAGTTATATTAGTTTCAAATAGTTTGTGAAATTGATTATGAGTTCAGTCAATTAATGCATGCATGCATGAAACTAGTGTACTCCAAATAACTGAATATTCTCTCATAAATAACTAATGCAATTCAGTTCATACAAAGGTCGAATTGAGATTAAAGGCAAGGACGATGTACTATCAGTTGCTAGAATTTTGCTATAAGAAAATCTCTTGCATGCAAAAAGAATTAATTCCTTGAGATTTGCACAATTTTATAGTGTGTTGGAGCAGTGTGTGAGACTAGTGTCACACAAGGTTACAACAGGAGCACCCAGGGAAAACATCAAAAGGAAATAGGAGGCTTGGGGGACAAAGGGAAAGGCATATGAGTTGTCTAGTCTGTTTATGAGCAGTAAGATGGATTGTACTGAGAGCTGGATAGTTGTGAGAGCTAAAGCTTTGTGTAATCCTGAGATATTTCCACTTGTATGATAATATAGATAGCGGGGTCTTTAGCTAAGGCTTTCCCCAGAGTATTCTTCTGCGTTTCATGTGTGATTGATTCTTCTTCTCTGTTATATGTGTTATGTTTGATCTTGCTCAAATCGATTAAGCTTCCGCAAGTTTGATTGTAGAAGTAGATTAAGTATTTTGCTCTAGTACATTACATAATCATATTAATCTACAGTAAGAATTTATGGTATTGGAGCAAAGGTGATCGGAGCTGTGAGCAACATACTGAGAAGGGAAAAGTCGAAGTTTGATGTTCTTGATTGTAGGTACATATCGAATTCTTATCACACCCCAAAGTTCACCAATGACGTTCAATGGCTTGAGACTTGAGTATGCACTAGATGGTAGCTCGAATTACGTAGAATGGAAGGATCGCATGGAAGCGGTATTAGAAGACAATGGTTTGAAGGATTTCATTGATCAATAAATCCCCAAGTCAACAAAAGCTAATGCCCAAGAATTGGCAGAATGGAAGAAGTGTGTGGAGAAGGCGAGGAGGATTCTTCTGGACGGATTTCGAGACCATAATGTCTCGAGTCTCCATGGGAAGGAGACTCCGTTTTCAATGTGAAAGACATTGAAGGACCTATATCAAAACAGTAGCGACCAAAGGAAGCTGGTACTTAAGGATAAGCTTAGGAAAATCAAGTCTGAAAAGGGAGACACTATTTCTACATATTTGAACAAGCTCAACACCTGCAGAGATGAGCTTGGAAGTGTAGGAATAACAACATCCGATGATGATTTGGTGAGTCTTGCTCTCCTCAGTCTTCCTAAGAGCTAGCATAGCTACCAGGACTCAGTGAATGAAAGAGAGAAACTATCGGATTAGGAACGATTGTGGTTGGATCTGATGTGGGAAGAGATCAGGAGGAACACTAGAGTTGGTTCTTCATCTAAGCATGATGACGAAGAAAATTTAGCCTTAGGCAGTAAGGAAAGTAAAGGGAAATTGAAGGCTTCCCATTCTAGCTCAAGTTCTTCTCATGGTGGGAAGAAGATTGACAAATCTAAAGTGAGATGCTTTAATTGCCATGAGGTGGGCCATTATGCAGCTAATTGTCCATTGAAGAAATCTAAGAAGGGATCCTCCAAAGGATCAGAAGGTGAGGCACTGGCTTCTCAGTTTGAATTGGATTTTACCCTCATTGCATGTATGGTTTCATCAATGGTGGGTTGTGTTTGGGACCTGGATAGTGGAGCCTCATTCCACATGACCAGCAAAAAGAGTTTATTCAGTACCTTGGAGGAGAAAGACCTCAAGATGCACATAGAGATGGGTGATGATGGAAAGTACCGTGTTTCAGGTGAAGGTACGGTTATGTTTCAGAGGGAGCATGGAGCTCCTCTCACCTTGATGGATGTAAAGTATGTCCATGGATTGAAGAAGAACTTGGTATCAGTCACGATGTTGAAAGACAAAGGCTATCATGTAGTCTCCAGTAAAGGAAAGGCATTCCTGAGACACATAGCCACAGTTCAGACTAAGAGGATTGGGATTCGAGTGAAGAATATCTATAAGCTAGAGGTAGATGACTGTGTTGCATTGAGTTCAAAAGCAGAACTGGTGCAAAGCCAAGACATTGGTGAGTTATGGCATAGGAGGTTGGGCCACCTGCATCATGGGGCCTTGAAGATAATGCAACAGATTTCTTCCTGACTTCCCAAAGGTAAACTTGAGCAAGTGGACACATGCAAAGGTTGTACCTTAGGTAAGTATGCAAAATCTTCCTTTCATGATTGAGACAGTTGAGCTGAAGCAATGGTAGAGCGAGTTCATACAGATGTGTGTGGACCATTCTCAACAGCCTCCACTATGACACAAAGGTATTATGTGATATTCATTGATGATTTTTCTCTTAAATGTTGGATCTATTTCATGCAGAAGAAGGATAAAACATTCTCAAAGTTTTGTGAGTTCAAATCTTTGGTAGAGAAAGAATCAAGGAAGAAGATCAGGGGCTTGAGAAGTGACAATGGTGGAGAGTATGTATCTCAAGAGTTTAAGGACATCTGTGCAACATAAGGAATTAAATGGAAGTTGATGGCACCTCATAACCCACAACATAATGGGGTGGCCAAAAGGAAGAATAGAGCAATTATGGGGGCATCTCGGGCGATGCTACATGACCAAGGCCTACCACTTCACTTGTGGGCTCAGGCATGCAAGAAAGTGGTCTATTTGTAGAATAGAAGCCCACATCGCATACCTGGGATGAAGACACCAGAGGAAGCTTTCTCTGGGAAGAGACCAGATGTGAGTCACTTCAGGATCTTTGGCTCATCCGTATTTTTCCATGTGACTAAGGATTCCCAGAAGAAGCTTGAGCTGACAACTGAGTTGGGGATACTTATGGGGTACACTGATATACCCAACAACTATTGGGTGTACTTGCCTACCAGTCGGAGGACATTGGTTCACAAACATCTTAAGTTTGATGAGCAGAAGGCCATGCGAGCTTCCCTTGAGAGGGAGCTCCAACTACAAGCTATTGAGGAACCTTTGGTTCCTAAGGAGGAGGAGCCTCAGACTGATGTGGAGCAGCCGCATGCAGAGATTCCCAGAGTGGAGACATACACTCAAGCAGAGTCTTCTAGAGATGGGTGGAAGTGCACAAGAGAAGCTGACAGAGTGTTGTCAGATGCAAGAGAGAATGTGGGAAAATAATCTTCTCAACGCAGACAGAGGACGTCATCTGATAGGTACATTGGATACATAGCCCTTGTTGGGGAATGTGTTGAGACCGAGCCATATTCCTTTGAGGAAGTAGTGTAGCAGCCAATTTGGGTTGATGATATGGTGGAGGAGTATGACTCCATAGCTCAGAACAGTGTTTGGGATGTTGTTCCAAGACCAAAGAACAAGTCAATTGTGAGTTCCTGTTGGCTTTACAAGGTAAAGCAACCTGCTGATGGTAGTGTAGAAAAGCATAAGGAAAGGTTTGTTGCCCATGGCTTTTCACAGGTTGAGGGGATCGACTATGATTAGAATTTTTCTCCTGTAGCAAGGTACTCATTTATCAGATCAATGTTGGCACTATCAGCACAAATGGGTTGGAAGATCCATCAAATGGATGTGAAGACTGCATTCCTCAATGAAAAGATTGAGGAGGAGGTGTACATAGAGCAGTTCGGAAGGTTTTGAGACCTTTGATCGTGAGTTGCATGTCTGCCAACTCAAGAGAGCTTTCTACATGCTGAAGCAAGCACCTTGTGCTTGGTACACCAAGATCGACAACTACTTCACTGGGTTGGACTTCAGAAAGAGTGAAGCGGATGTGAACCTATACCACATCATGGTGGAAGGTAAGCAGTTGATCATTGTTCTTTATGTTGATGATCTCATATTGACAGGTGATGGTAAGTTGATCATGTCTTGCAATGAGGACCTTGCAAGAGAGTTCGAGATGAAAAACATGGGTCTCATGCACTACTTTCTAGGCATGGAAGTGTGGCAGAAGGATGGGGAGTTGTTTGTGTCTCAAGGCAAGTATGCCAATGAGATACTCAGGAGATTCCACATGGAGGAGTGCAAGCCCATGTATACTCCTCTAGCAGACAACTGGAGGAAAGAGGATGCTACTTCAGGAGAAGTAGTAGAAGCTACTATGTATGGGTAGCTTGTGGGTTCGTTGATGTACTTAGTGAACACACAACCATATTTTTGCTATGTGGTGAAACAACTAAGTCAAGCTATGGTTCAGCCTACCAAGCTGTTTTGGAAGGCAACGAAGCATGTTCTGAGATACCTCAGAGGCACATCTCAGTATGGATTATGGTATGGATGGTCAGAGGGAGTGAAGCTATAGGGCTTCGCAAATGCAGATTGGGCAGGGAGTCCATCAGATCAGAAGAGAAAATCAGGAGGAATTTTCAACCTTGGTTCAGTTGTAGTTTCTTGGTACAACAGGAAACAGAGGTCAGTTGCACCCACCTTAGCAGAGGCTGAAAAGATGGCTACAAGCCAGGCAGCATGTGAGGCCATTTGGATACGGAAAATTCTAGTTTGTTTGTTTGATCAGAGGATGGATCCAACTATGATCTATTGTGATAATCAGATTGATATCAAACTCTCTAAGAATCTAGTATTTCATGATAGGTTCAAGAATATTGACATTCGGTATCATCATCTCAGAGACTGTGTGGCGAGGAGGATCATGTTGTTGCAGTATATTTCGACTGAGGAGCAATATGCTGACATTTTGACTAAGGCATTGTCAAAGTGTAAATTCAAGTTCCATAGAGATAGGATCAAGATAACAGATAATCCCTTTCTTGTTGAGAGGGAGTGTTGAAAATAGAAACAAGAAATGCTAAAAATAGCATTGCTAAAGATAGCATTTCAGGATATTCCAATTTTATTTTGTCCTTGAATTAAAATTGAGAATTATAATTCGAATTTAGTCTCACCATCTATTTGAAAAATAATTAATTAATTCATCCTGAGTTAATTAGTTGGAGAAATTCAAACATGAAGTCTTTGTGAAATCATGCAACAGTTATCCCTTTGATTGAGGAAGTTATCCCTTAATTAAGGAGATAAGGATGAGTTGTATTTGAGTAGTAAATAGTTAGCTCAATTAACTGAGTTAAGTCCAGTTAGATTAGTTCCAAATAGTTTATGGAATTGATTGTGAGTTCAGTTAGTTAATGCATGCATGCAGGAAACTATTGTACCCGAAATAACTAAATATTCTCTCATAAATAACTCATGCATGTCAATTCAGACAAAGGCCCAATTGAGATTAAAGGCAAGAACAGTGTACTATCAGTTGCTAGAATTTTCCTATAAGAAAATATCTTGCATGCAGAAGGAATTAATTCCTTGAGATTTTCGAAGTTTTATAGTGTGTTGGAGCAGTGTGTAAGTCCAGTGTCACACAAGGTTACATTAGGAGCACCCAGGGAAAACAACGCACGGAAATAGGAGGCTTGGAGGACAGAGGGAAAGGCATATGAGTTGTCTAGTCTGTCTATGAGCAATGCGAGGGATTGTACTGAGAGATGGATAGTTGTGAGAGCTAAAGCTTTCTGTAATCCTGAGATATTTCCACTTATATGATAATATAGATAGCGGGGTTTTTAGCTGAGGCTTTCCCTAGAGTAATCTTCTGTTTTTCATGTGTGATTGATTCTTCTTCTCTGTTATATGTGTTTTATTTGATCTTGCTCAAATCAATTAAGCTTCCACAATTTTGATTGTAGAAGTAGATTAAGTATTTTGCTTTAGTACATTGCATAATCAGATTAATCTACAGTGAGAATTTCTAAATACTGGGCTACATCAAAATAGATCCATCTTATGTATGGACCTAACATGACTAGAGAGGGATAAAATTTCTTCATGTACAAACGTTTTCAGAGTGCAAAATATAATGTGTTATTTTTCATTGTTTAAATTGTATTTTTGAATGCTAAATAGAGTATATATAGGACAAAATAAAAAATTTAACCATAGAAAATTATTTTTTTTCTATATATAGATATATATGAAGTTGATATCGACATAAATTAGTTAACATAGATCTTCAAATAGTTTATTTAAATATCTTGTTAAAATATTTTTGAAAAGTATAAGGTTTAAACATTTCATTCCGACATTTTTTTACTTCTAATTACTTTACAACCTACTCATTTTTTTTTTAATTATAGCCGATATTATTTTTCTATTTAGAACATAATTTTTAATATTCCTTTTTATTTTAAAGGGGCACAAATGAACAAACAAACTTACACATCCTCTCATAATGGGTTGTAGAATGAGCTTCTCAGCTCAATAATGCGTATCTTAGCACAAGACCTAACAAAGTGACTACAATAAGAGTAGGATTATTGATGTTTTATAATTCTTTTAATTAAGACTAGCCAAACATGCAAAAAAAAATTGTAAGCTTGGTAGCACTACATATTCATCATGTCCAACTTCTCACCCTGATTAGGGTGATATCACAAGATTTGACCCCTAGACTTCAGGTTCGGTGAGACTTCATTTCCACGTCCATTTCTAATTGAATTATCCCAAGCAGACCAAACATGCATTTTTTTATTATATGTGCCATTGTTCATTTATTTAGAGGATATTGTATTTGTATTTTAAAAAGGACACATGTCTATTGAAAGTTGAACATGAAAGGAATTACACATCTCCTTCATACTAGGTTGTAAAATGCCACTCTCGATGGAACAACTAGCTGAGTGACCAAAGTACGAGTGGGATTATTCATGTTTTATAATGATTTTAATTAAAACTAATCAAACAAGTAATTTTTTTAAGTTTACATTGTTTTTTTATTTAGAGGATATTTTATTTTTATTTTAAAAAGGACACATGTCAATTCAAGGTTTATCATGGAAGGAATTATGTATCTCCTTCAAATTCGGTTGTAAAATGTGCCTCTCAAGACGATAATTTTGAATAGTTATGTAATTATCTTAATGTTTTTTTGATAAAATAATTTGAATTAATCATGATGTTTTGTACTTAATATGAATATTGAATGAGATATATAATAAACAATATTAAATTGATGTGTTAGTTTTGATTTAATAATCCATGTTATTGTGCAACTCATGGTATTTGTCCATTATATTAGCATGTCATGAAGATTATAAAGTGCCTTATAAATAAATCCTTATAAAGTTCCTTGGAGTAGCTTATTTTGTGGTTAAATTGGTTAGATTGGACAAGATGAATAAAGATATATCATTGAAAGTTTGTTTTCCTAAAAAAATATCTCCAAGTTAAAAATATCTTGTGCATATTGTGATTGCTTTGTGATTCCCAATGTTTCTTTCCTCACTATGGGTTTTACAATTGGTATTAGAGCCTCATCACCTCCAATCCAAGTTGTTAGGAACAAGGCCTTTCAATTTAATCTTGGTTTATGTGGGAGCTTATGTAAAATCAAAACTTGTTACAAGAAATAATGATCATAAGAAGAAATTGAGAGTGAACTTGAAGCATGCAGTTTTGGCCTAGTGTATACATGGAAAAGCATCGATTTGTTGGGAGATTGTTAGATCTACTATTTGGATGCCTTTACCTATTCAAATAAAGTAATTATTTGATGGATTTTTCATATATAAGCATTTCATGTCTTAAGTTGGTGACAAGTTGTGGATAATGTCAAATCATAGATATAAAATGTATTTATCCATATATGCAATAGTAGCATGATATTATTATTTATATAATTAGATCTATTGGTGGTTTATTATTGGGAATGATGAATGGTAAATAAAATTTTATTTATTATATAGTTACGTATAGATCCATATGGAAGTTAATGAGCTACCTAAAATCCATAACATATGGTGGAAAGATAAGTACTTATTGAGAAGTACGTTGTTCATGTTATTGTATCTAAAGTAAGAGGGATATTGGTAATGGAGAACTTACATTCTTATATCATCAAATGATGACACATGCAATTGCACATATTCATTTTTTATTTGTAACTTATTGACATGTAAATGAACATATGGTTGTTTGGCATGTGTAACCCTAATTTAATGAATCGTTGATGTAAAATCTAGATGTGTACCTAGGTGACAAGAAAGTAATATAATCTTTGAAGCCCTATTAATAAACGTTACAGTGGGTAGGTATCTATCCCAAGTGAATTTTAAAGGGGGAAATACAGGGTTGATCTAGTCATTAATAGGTTTACTATTGATGGCTACCAACCCATCGTATTAAATCATCCATAGTATTTTCCCATGTTATCAACATGTGATGAATCATATGTAAAGAGTAGATGAACTCCAACTTTAACTTCACTGAGTTTCATATTATTTAGTTAGCTTAGCCATATTTACTAATAAAAATATAAAATATATGTCTGCAATTTAATTTTTGAAAGAAAGAATTTCTAGAATAAAAGAATCATGAAATTTTAAAATCACATGGCCATAATATGAAACTATAATGAGGTTTCATGTGTACTAATAAGTTTGATGGGATAGTTCTTCATTTAGCCTACAACCAGATTCCTGACATCCTGATTGATACCTCATGATCTTTTTGATCATGAGCCATATTATATGTTCTCAAGGTCATACAAATTGATCATACAATGTATTTATATTTTCATCACAGAATTTCTTAACAATCCTCATATATGAAGGTAGAAGTGGAGATGAAAAACAATATTAAAGAAACTTTAGAAAAAAATGAAAACAATAATAAAAAATAACAAAAAAAATAGTATATTATAATTTTTATTGTATACGCCCATGGGGTGTAAAATAGATGGTGTTCGGGTGCAATGTTAAGTCACTCCATAATGTGAAGGTCACTGGTTTGAAATTCAGTGGGAAAAACCTAGCCATGTTTAAGGGCTAGTGTGGACTAAGTCAGGTGTGATCCCTGGGTGATTTTTGACAAACTATATATATATATATATATATATATATATATATATATATATATATATAGAGAGAGAGAGAGAGAGAGATATATATATAGACAGATATAGGAGTAGTCTAATTTATAGGAGAAATAACCTCTTTCACCAGAATCCGGCGATACAATTTCAAGCATGACTGTGATTTTTTGCTGTCTAAAATACAATTTTGAATCCTTGAATGGATTTAGCACCCTAAAAAACCCCTTGGTTAGTTGAATTCTATAGATTAGCTGTAATATCCCTATGTCAACAAATTTAAGTTGGCATTTACAATTCTACTAGCATGAAAAATGTATTATTGGGTTACTACATTCATTTGGCTGAAGCAACCAATATCAAGAAATGGTTGTGAAAGATGTAGTTATGGAGTGTTAGAGACTCGAAGAAAATCCATATAAAGGAAATTTATGTCAAAAAAAATTACCATTGGTTGTTATTACATGGGAGATCAGTTTGTGAAATGATGCCATAGATTCTAGTGTGATCGAACGATGATATGGAGAGGTCACCATGCATCCTCAGTAAATTGGTGGTCAATTAATGATTGTTGAGTCATTGTGGACATGGATAGAATGAAATGCGTGATGCTCAAACAGGTTTCTTAAGCTCAAGAAAGGGAGGAGAAACCATTCAGTTTCAATTATAAGCATTGAATGAAAGAGGGATTGGGATTTGTTTGTTAAGCATGTGAGTTTCCTGAATACTCATTCCCCTTTGGTTAATTTTTATTTATACTTGTGTCATTAAAATGCACAAAGGTGGTATTCAGTGACACCATATTCACCACCTTCATAAACTACAACTAGCAGTGAAGTGTGGAGCTATTAGAACACTAACTATTTTTGGTGATAGTGAGTTGTTGTGTTGAAGTCATGTCTATAGAAGATCTTGCACTGAAAGAATAAGGTGTTGTTAATTAACACCATGAACATATTCCAACCATTGATTGGAACAATAATTTAAGCTAAACATTGAAAGGTTATTGTGTGTAGGGAAGATAAGTTAGCTTTGTTTTTTCTTGAGGATGATTACATATGAATCATGTGCATAGAAAATAAATAATCCATGCTATTTTATTGAGGAATATTGCATAAGAATCATGAACATAGAAGATAAAGAATCCATGCTATTTTATAGAGAAATATTGTATACGAGTCATGTGCATAAAAAGATAAGGAAGACATGATAATTTATTGAAAAAGAATGCATGTGAACCTTGCACATAAAAAGATAAATAATCCATGATATTTTCTTGAAGAAGAATGCATGTGAACCTTACACATAAAAATATTAAGAAGTCATGATATTCTCTTGAGAAAATAATATGTGCTTATATGCACACAAATAATAGTTATTTTGCTAATTTTCTTGAAAAATAAAACTGTGTGATTATTTTTCTAATTTTTTTAAAACAAATTTGTGCTTATATGCACATATATAACAATTATTTTGTTAATTTTCTTGAAATAAATATGTGTTTATATGCATAAAAATAATATATTTTGTGTTAGTTTTCTTCAAAATGAATGTGTTTATAAGCACAAATATAATAGTCATTGGGATAGTTTATTTTGGAAAAATAATATGTATTTGCATGCACAAAGTTAATAGCTATTGTGCTAGTTTTCTTTTAAAAATATGGGTAGTTGTGGTTTTACTTTTGAGAGACAATGTGTTATTGTGCAAAGAAATAATAGTAGTTTTGGTGATTATATTTTGGAAATATTGGCCCCTTCTTGTGTGAAGAGATAGTGATAACCATTGTGATTCTTTTAAAATATTTCCTCGTTCTTGTGGAAATAGGTAAAATGTAACTATTTATTTTCTTATAATGCATGTTAAGTATGGATAGATAGGCATGTATTGGTAATATTTATGCATTTAACTTTATGCGTGCGAGATTTGGATGGTTACACATGTTTCATAACCATACACATGCATAGTTAAATAAACATGTTTTTGAAATTGTGTCTTTTAATCAAGGCATGTTTGGTGTCAATATAGAGGCATGCCCCAATACCCTTTATGCATGTGCCAGAAATTGGTTTTTCACTTGAGCATGCATGTAAAAGGTAAATATCCATGGCAATTTTTAATGTTACTATGCATGTGCAAGAAAGTGGAGCATGGGAAGATGTTTAAAGCATAAGTAGTAGACAATGATTATTTGGGTTTGATAAATGTCTATTTTATATAATCATGATATCAAAGTTTGATGATGTTAGTGACTGCATGAAAGAATTGTGACTTATGTGAAGTACAAATTAATGGTGTCTAATCAATCCCTTATGCAACAAACAAAATATGGAATTATAATTAATGCTATGGTAGGAAATGAGACCATTATGCTTGACTATTGGTCTATGCAAGGTGAGTATCACCAAATGCAAGGTAATCAACTACAAGAAACAACCAGGCCAAAAAGGCACACTACTTGAGGAATTATGGGGTAAAGTGTTTGAGAAACATGTTATCACGATTAATGTAATGGCTTCTACTTAGTTATTCTAGAATTTATTTTTAAAATCTTAACAACTGACAAGGGATGGAATACCTTGCCGCCATTGAGTGAGGGTTGAAAACCCTCATGAAATTTTTAATAAAATAAATGCTTTTTGGTTTTTCCCTTTAGGGCTTCTAGGGTATATCGGTGTCCATTTTTGTGTTTTCCTATTTTTTCATTTTAATGATATCTCTACCTTGAATGACATTGACACTTACATCATCAAATATGTTATCAACTAACCTAATTAAATGAACAATGATAATAATGCAAGGTTATAACAAATTGTTTTGTGTTAACATGTTGTAATAATGGTTGCTACATAATGTGACTTGTTGTTCCATTTCTAAAGTTACTTTATGTAATGCCGTTGATTTTATCTAATGATCAGTTCAGGAATATGGAATAAGTCATTGGGATTATTACATGTTTGTAAACCTAGTAAAACAAAATTAAGCCTTCATTTTTTTGCTCGAGGTCTACTCAAAGATGTTATAAATGGTACCAAAGCCAAGTTTATAGTACTTATGCCTTTTGGATTTTGTATGAATGAGGATTGGACGTATGACCGTATTGGATATAAGCTTAGGTATGACACTTACGAAATTATACCGCAATGTATGCAGTAGACTACATTTATATGAGATGCATCATGGTGTTAATAATTACATTGAAGAATGAATGAATGCATTGTTTTGTGAGATAGCGAAAGAATGAAGAAATACAAGGGATGTCCTTGAAGTGGATAATAACATGTTTAAAAATAAAAAATAAAAAATAAACTTTAAAAGAACCCCTTTGAATGTTGAGAATAAACAACGAGTCAAGTGGTAAGTCTTGACTATAATGGCTAATGGTCAATTATGTGTGATGAGAACCAATATTCAAGCAAGAATGTTGCAACTCTTGGGCTACCAGATTTTCTTTATCAACTCGAGGTTCGTACAAACTTGGAGGTGCCAGCACTGTATACACAAGGAAAAGTGATGGTTCTGCCTTTTGTCACTGTTCAGGTCGCGAGAGACCACTAGGGTTTTCAAGCGAGACTTCTATGGATTCAGAAGAATCTTGGTTCCCTGATGAAAGAAATAGACATCTACTCTAAGAGAGAGTTGATCTACTGCAATAATAAAAAAGACTGAAATTCAATGCTCAGGAACACCATTTCCTAATTAATTGCTAAGAGCCATGCTTTGCAATGATGATAAATTAACATGAACAAAATGTTACTATCATAAGAATGGAAGTTAAAAACATCAAACACAATTGTTATGCATGTAAAGGACTGTAATAAATATGTTTTTTCTTTCTATGCTTTTCATGAAAAATCATGTGTGAAAACTAATCTCTTTTGGTGATGTGGCAGGCGATTTAGGGATGCCGGTGGATGGATGGAAGGTTCAGGAGATGGTTGGAAGGTTTGGGGGACCCTTGGGTGACCTTGGGATGCCTCCTAGAGGCTTTCCCTTAATTCGGCCTCAAAACAGGCCACTACACGAAAACTTATAGGATGTAGTAGAAACCTACAGGATTCATTATATTTGTACAAGATGCAGCCATTAGCACAACGATGGGTGTTGGAGGTGATGGAAGGTTTAGGGAAGGTGTTTGATGGGTGGAATGGAGTGAGAAAAGGCCTAGGATCACTTAGAACCCAAAACCAAGTTTAGGAAATGGTTGGATTCGCTCAAAATGCTTGAGGAAATTTCTATGTAAAATGATGAAATTGGTGAAGGTTTTGATGAAAACAAGGAATGCCTATGGGTGGATGAAGTTGGAAGGTGGTTTCTTGCTATGAGATCTCTATCTACTTTTGAAGCACCTACTCTACATAAAACATGTGTGATTTCCAAAAAGTCATGTAAACAAGAAGAATTCTCATGACCTAGAAAAGAAAAATTTAATGAACTCACTGTCTACCTTATGCATGAAGAAATTGTTGAATAACATGGAATCACGGATGCGATCTACTGCAAGAATGAAGATAGAAGAGGTGGTGATGAATCCTACTTTTCAAAACTGATCAAATGCTAGTTTAAGTACAATAAACTCTAAATATCATGAAAGAAATATAAATCTGTCTTTTTAGGCTACATAAGGGTCTTTTACTCAAATCATGATCCCATAAGAGAGAAGTGAGGCCAAGACACCTACTGACGGCTTTGTGGTGCCTCTTGTATCCCTTATAACCTGCTACTAAAGTAAGGTGCAAATGGAAGCAAACTAATAGATAATTAATCAAATCGACAGTACTTGAAATGAAATACTTCTAAAAACAGTTAACCATGAATCTATGAAAATAAGCTAAGCATTAAGATACAAGAAAAGCAGCCTTTGCTGCTAGGGTTGGGCCCTAACACAAGAGCTTCAACCCTCTGAGTTAACTCAGTACTGAATCAAGAAAAATCTCATTCTTATTACCAAAATAAAAAATTACATCAAAGTCTTCCACAAGTCTAGAGCTCAAAAAGAACTAGTGTTTTTGCAATAAAAATTTGAATTCTAATGAGGCTCTAGGCCTATCTACTTATACAATTCAAGTACCCAACTACTTCCTTAAATTTAGGGAGGCTCGTCTCCCAAAATCAAGATGAACTAACTCTTTGTCTATCACTTACTCAGTTGCCTTCTAATCTTCATGACTTGGCTTCTTGCACTCCGAGCTAGTGGGATTAATGGAGGAATATTCGAATGGGGGAGGAGTAAATGAGTAGGATTTACCTCCTACAATCTCTCTCCCGTGTCCCATTCAAGTTTCAAACCTTAGTCTTTTCCAAAATTCCTTGATTTTCTCTTCCAAACCAGCATTCAATGCATATTAGTCCACTAGGCATAATATCTCAGTTTAACTCATCTCATTAAACAAAATATAATAAAAAATGTAATAAGTTGTGAGAAGAGTTGGTTTGACTAAGCTAGGAGGTGAATTAAGGCCCATATAATTACCCAATGATGAGGCTCATCATCACCCCCTATTGAAAGTGTTGCTCATCCTCTGAGAAAATCAATTAATATCCATGTCGTTCATAGCTCTAGTGGCCTCCCTAACATTCCATGCTTCTGTTGTGGTTTCCTCTTCTTGTTCATAGAAACCTGCTTTCTTTTCTACCTCCTCCCACTGCCTGTTTTCTTCTTCTTCCTTCTTTCCTTCTATCATTCATAAGAGCAGTGGTGGACTGAGTCTTAAGCCAATACAATTGACTTTGAGCCTTTGCATACATTACTTGTACATGGGTGTCTTTTTCAGTGCTTCTCTCATTATTTGAGGAGAGTGGTACTCTATTATCTTTAAATTGTATGGCAATGTGTTCCAAATCCTCAAGAAATCTTGTATGTTGTCATACCCTAACAACCTGAACATGTCCTCAAAATGTGAAATTGCTTGCTCTTGGGTAGTAAGATACTTGGGTGCAAGATGAGGATCATTTGCAATTAAATCATGTGTATTGATGAGGGCCTTTGGGTTGGATTGCTCAACTCTGATCATAAGAGGCTTTATTTGTTCTCTTGCCAATATCTTCTTCATTTCTGTGGCCCTTGCTTCCTCCTGGTTCATCCATGATGCCAAGGCCATCAATTGTAAATCTCCTAGCTTGGAATTAGGGTACCATACATTCATGTCTGTTAAGTCCATGTTATGCAAATAAAACTCAAACATCTTTGCCCTATCTTCGAATGTACTTTGATCACAAATATAAATGAACTATCTATAATCCTAAGATGGCATAGTGCTTGTCTGTGTTAGGGTCTTGACTTGGAACTGCAGCCACTATTCCTTAAGGTATAGGGCATAGGATCTAGCTGGTATGCTACCCTGGATTGCTTCCAAAGAGAAACTGGCCATACATGCCAATTGGTTCTCTCTTTCTTGTAGTTGTCCTTTCAACCATGGATTTTTTGTCTCTAACTGATTTCTCATTATGGCTTTTATGTCCCTCAATCTACTTATTTCTCTTCCCATATCCTTGAGCTTCTCCTCCATGTGAACAATGTCCACCACCCCCCTGGACTTGCCAATTTGCATCCATCTATGAGTTCTCGCTCTCTCCTTCTCAAGCTCAAAGAATAATGAAATAGAAAGAATTTTGTGGAATGAACCTGCCCCTTTCAATAAATCTATAGTAGGAGTCAAGGTTAGGTTGGGGGCTAGGTTCCCTTAGCTCTGGGTTTTCTTCTTTAGTTTCATATTGCAAGCTTCCCTCCTTATCCAATTTTTGAGTCTCTTGTAGATTTAGTAGAGTTTCCTGTAGAACTATTTCTGCTTCCCATAGATCTTGTTGTGTATCATGTAGGATTGCTTTTCCTTTGGATGAGGTGGATCTAGTTATAGGCCTTCTCACATAGGTGATAGGAGACTTAGGAAGAGTCATTTTCTCCTGTTGTTTAGGTGAGTCCTCAATTACAATGGGAGTTTTGGTTGGAGTTTGAGGTTTCCCCTACCTTATCCTTGTGCTATTCCTTGTCCTGAAATATAAGGGGGTCTGCATCTGTCTTTTGACTTTCTGTTTGATAGGGGTGCTAAGAGCAATGAGGGTAGTTGTTGCTTCTCTCTCAATGGGTTTTGGAGACACCCTAGGTGACTCCTCCTTGTCTTCTACCTCCTCTTTTCCATTGCACTTTTCCTCTATGTTTTTCCCCTCTTCTCCTCCTTCTAGATCCTCATCTTGTTTATCAGTCTCCTCCTTGACATCTTCCTCTATTTCCTAATCACCTCCCTTCTCTTCTTCCTCCTCATCTATCTCGTCTTCATCCCTCTCTTCTTCTTCTCCATCTGCTTCAATTTATTCCTCATCCTACTCACTGATAGTAGGACTAATGTCATATGTGAGGGCTTTGATAGCCTCCTCTGTTTGCATGTCTCTAAAAAATTCCCATTTTATTAGAATTCTGAGGTTGTGGAGGGCATCTTCTATGATGATTCTAATTAACCCATGGTGGGCTAACTGTTGGTGGTTTCCCTCTTGCACCTTTGTGCTTGTGTGTATTAGTGATTGCAGAAGGAAGTATCATGTGGTGAGCCTTCATTGAGGAGGTGTTTCTGCTCCAAACCTCAATTCTTCAAGAATCCTAAAGTGATACCCATAAAGCACACTATACCTACCCTCACATGATATGTATTTGATAAGGTGGTAGCTCACCTCATTCTACGGGTATGGTAGGCTTGCTCTCCTTACTCCATTTTTATCCTCAATGGGATCTTCTCCCTCTAAAAAGAAATTCTTCTTAGGAATCTAGCTATCTCCCTTGTCTTCATTTCTCCAAGGCACTCCTAGGGGAAGTGTGGTAATTTTTCTTATGAGTTCAGGGGTGAGCTCTATGGAGAAGCCTCTCACCACAACAGTGGCATGAATTTTGCTCAATGGAATGAGGGAGAGAGAAAATTCTTGGGCCACTTCATCATCATACCTGCTTAATTTTTTAAAATACCCCATCCAATTATACCTTTTGAATATTTCTAATACCTGAGGGTGTTGGTGGATTCTCATAGTATTAATGCGCTCCCTTCTATTAAACTCCCCTGCCAATTTGTTGGTGAGTTTGGAGGAGCTGAGATGGTTGAAACAATTTCTTTTTAATGCAAAAGTAAATAACTAAAAGAACTGTGGAGACAATTCCCTTACACAGCTACCAAATTCACTCAATACTAGGAGGCTTTCTATTCAATTCTCTTTGAAAAGGGTAAGTAATTATAGAGCCTACCTCTTCATAGTGTTCTTTGTAGCCAACCCCCATGTTTTCCCCTCTAAAACTCATCTCGGCCAATCCTATAGACTGTCTGTCTGTATCCTATAGGATTCCTATGCGATCCTGTAGGATCTCCTGTGTAATCTTGTAGGAAGTCCTGCGTAAGAGACAGATGGAATTTTCCTCTTCTGTAGGTTGCCTGGGTATGAGAGTAACTTTTTCTAGAGTGAGCCTCAAGGAAATGCATGCATGAGTGCATGGGGATCAACAAGTATTTCTTCTTATGGCTGAGTTATGTGAGGTGGTGTGGTGGCAGTAGAGGTATGTTTTCTATTTTTTGACCATTAGTCCCCACTACCACCTCATCATTCCCCTCTCCTCGTAATAAACTCTCAGTTCATGCCTTCGTAGACTTAACTATTTTTGTCCTTCTCTTCTCCTTTTTGACTTGACTGTTGCCACGTGTGGGAGGACTAATGGTTTTGTCTTTGTCAACTGAATGAAGGTGGCCAAGTTAACTGCCTACCTTTTGCTTATAAACCAACTTACTCCTAACCTTTACATCTTTTGACTACATTATGAAAATGAGAGATTGAGTGAGATACTTACATGTAGTGATAATACCTTGTTGCAGTTATTGAAGATGAGAGGTCCTTGTTGTTTGTTGGCTACATGCTATTTTTTCTTCCTTTTTTAATTTCTCTCTGATGATTCCTCTGATGTGCAGGTACCTGGTGTTGAAGACGATGGTGTTGATGCTACTCTGGAGCTCCTTCTACCCTTGGATCTTCATGTTGGAAGTTTGTTGCAATCACGATTTGTATTCTATGGGATAGGCTGCTATAGGATTTCCTACAGGATGTCCTGTAGCTACTTCTCCATTAGAGATTTTAATCATACACTCTGATGGGATTTTGAGGATGGAGACATGGACTGAGAGAAGCTTTAGGAGTGTGGAGAAATGAGAAATACTCAGGTGTTGCTCTCTTCTGCTCTCTATTTCATTTTTCCTCTCAGTGTTTTCTCTTAAAGAGTGTGAAAAAAAATTTGAACATAGGTTTTTTTATGATGAATGCAGGGGTGGTGAAAGTGGAGAAACGTATGGTAATGAATTTTTCATGTAGGGATGTCATTATTCTGACACGGTAGGTCATTTTCTCGCCCTAGGGTCACTGCGTGTAGGATTCTTGAGACACTGTAATTCCTACAAGATCATCCTGTAGGTTTTCAGGGGATCTTGTAGGTTTATAGGGGATCGTGTAGAAAACATATTCCCCTTGTAAACTAAATAAAAGGGGCGAAAAAAATTAAAGAAATGGTGGAGTGATGAATGACAATGAGTGGAAGAATAAAAATGTGAGTGAAATAGGTCCCTTTTTTATCCTCCTTTCTTCTCTGATCGTCCTCTTTACTAACCTGAAAATGGAAATTTTGATGATTTGTTTCTCTTTTTTTTTTTTGAAAACAAGTAGTCTACCTCTAAGAGGTTTTCATCCTAGTTGTTTGCCTTGGGCGCCTCAAGAGAGGTTTTCACCTAGGGATATTTTTATTTCCCTTTTTTTCTTGACACTATTAGGCCACCCAAAGAGGTTTTCAACCCAAAAGTGGGACTCAGGCACCTCATGGAGGTTCTCACCTGATTCATTATTTTTCTTTTTTCTCTCAGTGATTTCATGAGGTGGGAGTAGAAACTTGCTCCACCACCATCACTATTTTATTGATACCATAAATGAACTCTTTCTTTGACAATGGTCTTTTGTAAACTTTCAATCGGTGTGCATCAACAAGTAAAGGAATGGCCTCTTCATCTATGGTTCTGATATGCACTAAACCATTATCATGATATCTTTCTATAACATAAGGTCCTAGCCATCTTGTTCTTAACTTGCCCTTAAAGTCTTTATATCTGGAATCATATAATAAGGCCCAATCACCTTCTCGAAATTTCTTATCCTTGTTTTTCTTATCATGCCAAATCTTCCTTTGAAGATGGGTTACCTCTATGTGTAGGAGGGCCTACATTATGAACTCATCTAAACCATTCAACTCAAGAAATCTGTATTTTTGTGCACTGCTGAGATCTAGATCTTATTGGGCTGTCATCCTTAATGTGTTATACTCAAACTCCATGGACCCTTTTTCCCATAGACTAGCTCATAGGCTGTGAATCCAGTGGTGGTCTTCCAAGTGGTATTATAGGCCTAGGTGGCATCAACTAGTCTATCTACCCAATCTTTCCTGATGCTGCTCACCACTTTGGTCAAGATGTTCTCCAATGCTCTGTTGGTCACCTCCACCTACCCATTAGCTTGTGGGTGATAGGGAGTGGAGGTCTGATCTTGTGTTGGTGGAGCAAGTATTCAATCATGTTGGAGGTAAACTGGCTGCCTTGATCAGTGACCATTTCTCTAGGGTACCCAAATTTGTAAAATAGATTCTCCCTTAAGAACTCAACTACCTTTTCCTCTATTTTTTCCTTAATTATCTTGGTTTCAACCCACTTAGTTAGATAGTCAATGCACATAATGATGTATTTTTTTTGCTTGGAAGGAGGGTTAATAAGTCCAATGAATTCCATGCCCCACTTGTCAAATGGCTCGAAAGTCACTTGAGGTTGTAGCGGCATTTCATCCCTTGGAGTAGGCTTTCCCATCCTTTGGCACTGATCACACTCACTAGTATATCTTTTCACATCCTGATGAAGAGTGAGCCAATAATAGCCTGCTTGTAACACTTTCAATGTTGTCCTCTTTGTTGCAAATTGGCCTCCACAAGGCCCATCATGATAGGTTAGAAGGATATCAAAGAGTTCCTCCTCAGGTGGCAATAGCAACGGTTTAGATTATCGAAGCAGCAATCATGACGCGGTTGGAAGATATGCGCACAACGCAGGTAGCTTTGGCAACAATGTAGACATTGATGGCATTAGCGAGCTTACGCAGACTCGAGACTTAAATATCAGTAATATACACGATTCGGTGTGCAGCATTAATTGGAAAAACAATACGCAAAATGAAGATTACATCAATGAACCGATTGACCCAATGGGTGGATTTCAAATAATTAATATGCAGAACGCAGTTGTGGATTACATCAACAAAATTCTGACACAGAATCAACAACTAATTTTCGGTAATATACCAGACTCAGGAGGCAGCAACCAAAGAAATAATACACATAACGCCGTGGTGGAACTTGCGCAGAAGCAAAACTTAATCGACTGTAATATAAGTAACTCGGGGGGCAGCATGAATACGGAGAATGCTATTGTGGACATGAATCGCATCAAGGAACTTGCACAGAAGCGAAATTTAATCGACTGTAATATATGTAACTCCGTGGGCAGCATGGATAGGTATGCGGTGATCAGCAATCAACATTTAGATGAAGATAATACGCACATTCAGTTGGACATATGTAATACGCATAACACGGTTGTAAACAAAATTAATAACAATCAAGGATTAGAGAACACTAATATAATCAGAATTAACAACAATCAAGGTTTAAATAATGATGGAAGATCTTCGGTTAACACTTCCAAAAAAAAATTAAAAAGGAAAGTTGTAAATCTGTCTTCCCAAGAATTAGAGCCCGAAGTCGTTAATGTCCTCAGAAAACGTTTTGGATTTGTAGTTGCTCCGAAAAACCTTCCTATTGAGAAAATGATATGTAGCATAGACGATGGGACTAACAAACTTCCTTTGGAAGATAAGGAAGCATTAGGACAAAAGTGCTCCCTCATTATGAGAGAGGCCAAAACTCCCAAAAGTAATTTGAGTAAAGTAGAACAAAGAGCCCTCAAATCCTTGCGTAACAATGATAAAATTGTAGTTCTTAAGGTAGAAAAGGGAGGAGCAGCCGTGATCTTGGATAAAGAAGATTATGTATACAAAATGAACGAACACCTCAAATGTGGTAGTTATAAGACTGAGCAATAATCCCATGCCCAAGATTATGAAAGAGGTGAAAAAGGAAATTTTGGAATCCAACCTTGATGATAAATTAAAAAAGAAATTAATTCCCTCTTGTGAATGCATCCCAAGGATTTATCGGTTACCCAAGATCCATAAAGAAGGAGTTCGTCTTAGACCAATAGTCAATACCATTGGATCCCCAACCTATGAGCTCGCTAAGTATGTTGGAAAAATCCTCAAGCCCCTTGTCGAAAACACTGATTCTTTAATCAAAGACTCCCACGACTTTTTGAATCTCATTAAGAATGAGAAGATAGAACCTGATGACATCCTTGTTAGCTTTGACGGAGTGTCCTTATTCACCAAGATTCGTCTTGAAGAAGCCATTCAAGTTCTAAAAGATGTTACTGATCCAGGGACTGCAAGATTGGTCGAAATCTACTTGCGATCAACAGTTTTCACCTTCCAGGGAACATATTATGAGCAGACATCTGGAGTGGCAATGGGATCCCCCCTTTTGCCAATCGTGGCCAACTTATACATGGAATATTTTGAAAAGAAGGCCCTGGAATCTTACCCTTTGAAGCCAGCATGGTGGAAGCGATTCGTCGATGATACCAATATAAAATGGACACATGGTAAAATAGAGCTTGACAATTTTTTTATTCACCTAAATTCCATCTCTTCAGAAATAAAATTCACTATGGAGCTTGAAGAAAACATAAGCATCCCATTTTTAGACATTCTCATCATGAGAAAAGAGGATGGCTCCATAGGGCATAAGGTTTTTAGGAAGTCAACCCATACAGAAAACTACCTCCACGTGGATTCCCACCATCACCTAGCCCAGAAATTTGGTTTTCTAAACACTCTTGCTATCAGGGCCCTTCGAATTTCTGACGCTGAACATCTGAATGAAGAAAAGAAGCATTTAGTCTCAACCTTTAAAAGTATAGGCTATAATGAAAATGAGATTAAAAGAGCAATACAGAAAGCCGAGAAAGGGATGTTATCTCATGAACCTAAGGCCCGAGATCAACCTGAGGGTGGTAGGGTTTTTCTACCTTATATTCATGGAGTTACAGATAAGATTGCGAAAATCCTAAGAAGGAAAAATGTAAGCACGCAATTCTCAGCACTTGGAACTATTAGGCAAGGTATGAGATCTGTCAAGGATAATATTGATAGACATCAACTTAAAGGGGTCTATAAAATTGATTGCTCATGTGGAGAAAGCTACATTGGTGAAACGGGTCGCTCCCTGCAGACCAGACTCAAGGAACATGGAGCTGATATTAAGAATGAAATGTCTCATACTTCTGCCCTAGCAGAACACTCCTCAAAAATTAAGCATTATGTCTGCTTGGAAAGCGCCTCAATTATCGCTACGGAAGAGCAACACCATAGGAAAAAGATCAGAGAAGCTCTTGAAATTATCAAACACCCGCATAATCTCAACAGAGACAATGGTATGGAGATTAGTGGAAGACGGCTTCCCCTAATCAGAGAAATTAAGGTGACCAATACTTTTCAAGTTTAGCATTCTGTGGTAGAATTTCCTCTTCCTCCCGCCCCTTC